>WSFP011407029.1:0-25314 GCA_009831015.1 Picea engelmannii
CAAAGACAACAAATAATTGATGATCAAGCGCTTGTGCAATTTATCAAGTTCTTTTTTATCAAAATTATTGCATGCCCTTGAAGTACTATAATATGTGGGACCGTGTGTTTCCAAACTCAAATATGACTCACACACCCACTCTATATATCCGATCTCAGCCTCGTTTCATTTGAACTTTCTCAGATTAATGTCATGCATGGAACTCCCAATAATATACACATCATCATGGTTGTGCTCTTTATTTTCATCACCTATGTTGTACAAAACCAGCAACATGCCAATTAGTCCCATGTGTTTAATGGCAAGAAGAAGGCGCTAGATGGAATTCCATATTTAAATAATGATTTCGTACTAATAGTATTTAATTTATGGAGCAAAGAAGTACTTAGATGAGAGAAAAAAAAAAGACAAGAAATAACTGATGAAGCTTGTGAAATTTATATCAACTAGTACTTGTTTATCAACATTATTACATGTCCTTGTAGTACTAGATACGGGAACATGTGTCAATGAAGAGGATAATACTATAATAATTTTTAATGGACTAGAAAATATGGGTTTCAATCACTTCCAAAATACTTTTAAATAACCAAATGGGAAAACATTGTTGAAATAGTTACAGCGGCTTCTATCTTCCCTAAATTAGTGACTAAGGAGGACAATAGATGGCTATATGAGGAAATATCCAAGGATGAACTTCTAATTGTCATGCCATATATCCAAAAATACAAGATCCCGAGGCCATATGGTTGGCCAATTGAATTCTAATTAATTTTTTTTTGTCTTTTAGGTGATGATTCATTGCGAATTCTCAAAGAAGTTAGTTTTTCTAGCAAAGTCTTGGGTACTTTCAACACTATATTCATGGAACTTATTCCCAAGGATGAGAATAATGGATCCTTTTATTAATTTAGACCTATTTCACTTTACAAATATGTATATATGATTATCTCTAAGGTGTTGGTAGTTATATTAAAAAGTGTTGTCTTTGACATTATGTCTTCATAACAATTTGAGTTCCTAAAAGGAAGATAAATACATGAAGCCATTGGATCAACATAGGTGGGTTTATATTGAATCGAAGTTAATAAAATGTTATCCATGTTAATTAAATGAGATTTGTCAAAGGCCTATAACATAACATGGTATTTTTATTTGAAACAACTATCAATTCATGCAGGGTTCAATTTTCTTATTATCAACTAGACCATGGATTATGCTTCATATCTTTCATATGATATCCCGATAAATGGAGAAACCCAATATTTTTTAAAACCCTCACAAGGTTTTATGCAAGGTTTCCCCTTATATCCTAATATGTTATTGTTATTTTTAAAAGGGATAGATAGATCTATTGAAGAATCTGGGATACTAAGGCGTATTCGAGGCATTAAGGTTGGGGGAAGTGAAAAACTCACACATTTACACTTTGTGGATGATGTTTTATTATTTTCCAATGGTTATGTTTTGGAGCGTTGGAGGTATAAGGATATTATTCAACTTTATTACAAATATACTAGCATGAAAATTAATTATCTTAGGTATTGTTTTTCAATTTTAATGAAATTAGGATTGAGAAGGTTATGTCTCTTAAACATTTATTTCCATTTAGGATAGTTCAATTGCAGGATAGTATAAATTATTTTGGTTTTATTTTAAAACACAATGGGTATGGCATAAGAGATTGGAAATGGATAATATGCAATATTTAAAAGAGAATTCACATCTAGTGTAATAGTTGTCTCTCTAAAGGGGAAAGACTAAATTTAGTCAAGTTAGTTCTAGAGTAAATACCTATGTATTGGAATTCTTTGGCCCATATTCCCAAAGGAGTTTTGGAGAAGGTTAGGAGGGATTGTTTCAATTTTCTATGCAGAGGTAAGGAAGATAAGGTAGTTTCTCACTTGCATAAGTGAAAAATTTAGCTAGACTTAAGGGTGAGGGGGGTTGGGGGATAAAGCAAGTACATGTATTTGGCTCTTATTTGGCACCCAAAAGCATATAGAACTTAAGCACTACATAAATTCTATGGAAAATAAGTATAGTCTACAAGTACATTTCCTTGGGAAATCTGTTGTATTGGATAAGGATGGATGGGAAAATCGCGAAATATGTATTAAAATATTATTCAAAATATTGTTGGAACCTTAGGTTATGATGGTTTATCACAATCCTAATAGAATAAGTCAGTCGAGCGGTCGACCAACATCTAGAAATGGTCAGTCAAGCGATTGACTAGATATCAACATTAGTTGATTGAGTAGTTTACAAGGCTATCGATCGAATAGTTGACCAGTAGTTGAAGACAATCGGTTGATGGATCAACCAGTTGAGAAATCAACTACAAGTTGGATACATGGACGGTTGGTTCGAGCATCCTTGTTGATCCAACTAGACAATGCAGATTTGACGAAATCAACTCTAAACACCGATGGTTATATGTATACAAGATCTTCTTGATTCCAAGGAAGTTCATTAGATATTGAATTTATAAATAGCATACCCTATGGTTCATTATCATATGAAGTACAAGCATTGTATGTCAATGTTAAACATGGTTTGTGTGTTCAATATGCATTGTGATGTTCTAATCACAATGCTTTGTGCTTAAGTGTTGTAATGGTGTCTTTAAACACCACTTGTTATCTTTGAAACTTTTTCCTCTTTGATCATCTATAGTTCTATTTATTTGTTTCATATCAAGTTACACCCAATCCCCAAAATGGTATCAAGACAATTGGTTGTGACCTCACCTTTTTTGTAAATCATGTTGAGTCATATTTGTTGTGTGATTTAATCTAGGTTGGTGATTTTTTTATTGTAACTTGTGGAAATAGATCAAATCTATCTAGATATCGAACATGGATTCAAATATCAATCCTATAGTATTGAATGGAGAAAATTATGGTGTATGGGAACCAACCATGGAAACCCTATTGAAGAGTAAAGGATCGTGGAAATACATGAAGACTATTATTCTAGATACAACAAATGATCAAGAAACATGATCTATTGATGGGAAGAAGGATGAGGCTGTAGAGGTCATCATGACCTGTATCTTGTGGGAGATTTGATTTCACATCAGTTGAATTGACTACCCTCATCAAGTATATAAGAGTATGAAGTCTATATTTGATAGATTCGATGAAATCCACGTCATGTAGTTTGAGAAAGAGTTGATCTCTCTCAATCCTCATTATTTTAAGGAAATAGAGGACTATTTGGTGAGTGTGAAGGAATTGCAGTTCAAATTAGGTGAATGTAGGAAGAATTATCTTATAAAGACATATAACTCATCAATCTAGTTCTAATTAATTTGAGAATACCATTCAACATGTTTGTTTTTACTTTCTGCTCTAATTGATAGGAACACAAGGAATATGGTAAAGATTATACCTTTGAAGATTTCCATATCTTATTGATCATTGATTAGCATAGATTTCTTAATGAAGGAAATATTTGTGGAAAACATCAAGCCCACTTTCTCAAGGGAAAGGGAAAGTCAAATCACAAGGAAAGAGGATGGTTTGATACCCCTATACAAAGACTTGGATTCCTCGACCAGAAACCTAAAGGGAAGACAGATGCACCCTGTCAAAGTAGAAAGAAGAAGACATGGAAGTACTATGGAAATACTAGATAAGTGGAAAAGGTCTGCTACCAGAAGAGAGAGGACTTAGAGAAGAAGGTAAAAATCCTTGAAGGAGACATGTTCGTTGTTCGTCGATTCATCGATAATTTCACCTTCCAATTAGGAGCTTCTCAAGACATGTTTTCTCATTCTACATAGAATGAATGGATAGTTGAATTTGGGTGCAATGATCATATGGCTAAGGACACTTCCTTGTTCATGTGCTTAGATGAAGCTATGGAGACAAAGATCTATGTTTTTGATGAATTTTCTCTTGACATTGTTGGTCATGGTGATGTTTCCTGTCAACATGGTAGAATTGTTTATGTCTATCATGTATTGAACCTCAGTGCCAATCCATTTTCAATTTCTCAGTTAACATGGACAAGTAAGGTTGTGGATTTTTTACCAAATCATTTCTTTGTTCATGATTTGAATAAAGGTCGATTGATTTTCACCAGAGGTTTTCATGACCCGAAGGACAGTTCGAATATGCTTTATGACATGACTCTACCCAACTCTGAACCAATTTCTCTTATTGATCACACTGACGAGTGAAGTTGAACTTCGCATGAATGACTTGGAAACATAAATTTTCAAAGTCTATAGTCGATGGAAACTCAAAATATGGTTGTTGGTTTAATTCCCCCCCTAATGGAGTCCATAAAGGATGTGTACTTAGCAAGCATCATCAGGAACCCTTTGACTATGGTAAATCATTGCAAGAATAGAACCTCTTGGACATGGTTTGATGTGATATTTGTTGCAACAATAAACCTTCCTTATCTAGTGAAAGGTATATATTTAATTTCATTGATGATCTCTCTCGTTTCACTTGGGTTTATTTTATGAAGAACAAGAAACTTGTCTTTGAAAAAACCAAAGAATTTAGAGCCTTCATTGAAAAGCAATGTGTCCAACCCACAAGTGTTTGAGATAAAAAAAATGGTGGTGAGTATGTGAATATAACTTTTGAAGAATACCTAGTTCAATATGGTATAGACTGGTAGCATTCGGTCCCTCATAGATAGCAACAAAATGGTGTTGCAGAAAGAAATAATCAAATGTTGGTTGAAATGGCTAGATGGATTTTGCAGGCCAAAGATTTTCCTCCTTTCTTTTGGGATGAAGTTTTCTATTGTGAAAAATATCTGCTCAATCATATCTCGAGTCAATTTGTTCCTTATATCACTCCATTTGGCTGATAGTGTGGAAGGAATCCCTCAATCGACCACCTCCATGTGTTTGGATGTGTTGTTTGGGCTCATATTTATGATGATTGAAAAAATAAATTGGATGCAAAGATTCATGCTTGCATCATGATGTGATACTCTGAAGTGTCTAAAACCTATTAAATGTTTGACCCTATCAAATGGAAAATCATTATGAGAAAAAATGTATGGTTTAATTTGAAGTCCTCTGGAATCAAGTTCTTGAATCCCTCCTCTAGATTGTTACGAGATGATGACTTTGATGTTGTTTCTAAATCTAGTGCTCCTTTTCCAATTTTAATCCATTTAACCGAAAAATCGAACTATGTTCCTATTTTGACTAGAAATTCAACCTCTAATTTGATTGGTCAGTCAATTGTATTTCGACCAGTTCACCCACTTCTTCAACTAAAACTATTCCAACTTTTGGTCAAACTTTATACAGTAAACAATAGTTCACCCATTTATTTTCTACCCAAATGGGTTTCCAAGACCATTGAAGTTGTTAGAACTCATGTCGGTTATGTTTCCTTAAGCCAAAAAACTCACAATTATAAGCAACATGTCAGCATTGCTTTAATGACTCGTGTGCTTGACACCTCTGACCCTGTTATCTACTGAGATGCACAAGGCCAACCTGAATGGGAGTAGGCTATGCAAACATAAATGGATTATTTACTAAAGAATCACACTTGGTATTTAGTTCCCTGACCACAAGGTAAGAATATTTTCACTTCTACATATTGAAAATTTTGCGACGACTACTTGCGACAAAGTACCCTTTCTTCGCAAAATTGAAGATAAAGAGTTGAATTTTTCAATTTTTTTATAAATCCATCTCGCTTTCGTCACTCTTGAGATGAAACCAGTTGTACATCTCAAGAGCGATGAACATGAATATAGTGGACTCTCATTGCTCTTGCGATGACCTTTGGTTATCATCACAAGAGTGACGATCCAATGATGATTGTTACACTATTCAAACAGTCTCCCAACTATTTGACAAAGTCAACATTGACTTGGTCAATGTTTGTCGCAAGAGAGACGATCCAATGATGACTGTTACACTGTTCAAACAATCACCCAACTATTTGACAAAGTCAACATTGACTTGGTCAACGTTCGTCATTCTTGTGACGAAAAATATATATATATATATATATATATATATATTTTTCAAATTAGAGATGTTGTGACAATATTGTTATATCAACGACGGTTTAGAAAGGGTATTACTGTGTGAAAGAATGTCACAAAATATTAGAGGTGGGAAAAAAGTTAAATAGGGTGAAAAGGGTGATGGTAGATGTTATTGCCCTTGCATAAAATATTGCACTACACGTCTCGTAAGAATTTTAATAGCAACAACTAAGAAACATTGTAGGAAATATGGGCACATTGATGGGCGATCGAATGAATATCGTACCATGGTAATTAGCTATATATTCATTATTTGTTTATATATATATATATATATATATATATATATATTGTTTGAATATTTTTTATACACACTAATTTTGCATGATTGTTTGTAATTATAAAGTTAGAGTTTCCCCTAACATTCTGTAGAATATTGCACCAAGTAGTAGTAGAAATGATGTTGTACATGCTAAGGAACATGATCAAGCAAATGAGGATCTCATGGAAGAAGATGATGGGACAAATCAAATGATCCATGATTTGTTTTCTCAGCAGGATGAGGATGGGGATAGTGATGGTATTTATGATGAACCTCTATTAGAAAAGGAAAACAAATGACCTTATGAAGTCTCAAGAGAAAATCTTCTCTCTGCTACATTGTTGCTAGTGAACTTAAAGGTTATGAATCATTTGTCGAACACTTGTATGACATAGATCCTAAGGTATTTAATATGTTTCATCTCATATACATAAATGTTCACTTTTTTCTATTTGTTTTTAGCATTAATTAATGTGTAAAATAAGAATGTCATTTTTACGATTAATATTATTTACATTAACTAGTTATTTGTTATGTTGTAGATTGGTAGGTGAATTTTTGTTACTATCGTCAAATATTTTACCTCACACATATCGAGATTTGCATGAAATTATGAAAGACATTGGAATGGATTATCAAACTATAGATGCATGTCCTAATGATCATATTATATATTACAGACAACATGCTTAGAAAATAGAATGTCCGCAATGTCTTATCAGCAGATATCGAACCGATCAAGTAACACAAAGGGTGCCTCGAAAGGTTCTTCGTCATATTCCCATAATTCCACATTTGGAGGGATTGTTCAGGTGTGAAAGAATAGAACAATTTATGGATTACAATGCACGTAATAGAAGTGGATATGGTGTTCTTAGAATGTGTTCTGATGGTTATGCATTTAGGTAAATTGAGGAAAAATGGGCAGATTTCAAAGATGGACCTCGTAATGTTAGGCTTTCATTGGCAATTGACGGTGTTAATCCATTCGGAGAGCTTAGGTCTATTTACTCAGTGTGGCCTATTTTTTTTTTATCAATAATAACATTCCTCCTTGGATGTCAATAAAGAGGGAGCACATAATGTTGACAATGATTGTTCCAGGTATTTGTTTACATTAATTTTTGGAATGTAAAATTTTCATTTGCTTCATTTTCTGCACAATATATTTTGTTTATTTATTTACTTATATATACATATCATGGTAGTAATTATGTGTAATTTCAAACAATTAGGTAAGTACCAAGTGTTGGCACAGGGGCAGACCCAGGGTTCAATGCTTCAACAGTGCACACAAAAACCCTAACTATCGTCCCTTTCGACAACACTTGCAAAGAAGATGAAGTCTCACCCGAGGTAGAGGCAGGGGTGGTTGCAGGACTCCGATGTATGCAACCTTAGTTGGGACACAGATCTGTGATTACAATACTCTAACAAATCACTTAGCAATTGTCATTCATTAGTACTTAATGTTTGTCTACAACACAGATAAACCCTAATTACAACACAACTCAGTATTCAACATGATTCAACGCATTCAGGAACTAAGCACCTCAACATAGATCAGATATAGCATCTCATTCACATCATTAGGCACTAAGCTATCATATTCATCTAAGCATACATCATTTCACTAAGCATTAATCACATGAATTGTAAAGAAACCATAACGCAAAAAACAAACACAACATAGGATATACGTGGTTCACCCCCAGCCTAGGGCTATGTCCACCAACTCTTCTTCTCTTTATTGTCTTCTGTCAATCTTCTACATGCATAGAGCCACAATATCCTACTCTGCATAGGACAGGAGATATGCGAGCACCTCACCAGATCCTACTTCCCCGAGCTAGGTTACAACACAAATCCTTTACACAGTCTCTTACAGTCACTTTCATTTAGCCTTGCAAGTCTCACACAGTATGCACAAAGCATGTACAAATATCACTTGCACTTAGCACATTGGAATTCACTTGCCCTTTTTCAATTAGTATCACACACTTATGCCTACATACATCACCTAGCCTTCTATTTATACATTACAAAATGGGCCTAAACATGGGTAAACCTATGGGTTGACATCCCCATACCCATTACATAAGCCCAAAACCCAAAAACATCCTAAGATGGGCTGAGATCCCACGATCTCTGCTTCGAATTGCGCTCCACCTTCAGTAGCCTGTCGAAGTCCCAAAATAGGTCAAACTTGACCAAGGATCTCCAAAAATTGGTCAAGGGCCAACAAGCCCCCAACATTCACCTGTGACTCGTCCCGAGTCACTCTGATCTGGGTAGATCTACCTCAAAAGCCTCAAGTTTCTTCGACCTGATGCTGCGCTAGGGCCTCTTGCTTAGCGAACTCCTGAAGAACTACCTCATTCAGAGGTCCCTCTAAGCATTGTACGACTGAAGTGACTACTTGTTCTAGCTTTGCTCCTCGTCCTTCAATCTCTTCAAACAATTGGCAAGATGCATCATGGATTGGATGGATCCTCTGAGTCACTTCCATGAATTTTCTCTTTATGGCATGAAAATGTTGTTGAACAGTGTGTTGTTCCTGGGATCATTTCATTCTATCAACTGCTGACAAGAGCTTTAATTGTACCCGTATCGTCGCTTCTTGCTTCTTTTCCTCCTAGAGCTATGACTCTAGTGTCTTCAATTCAGGGTCCTCAATAAGTCGCTCATAAGTCTTCTCACTTATACGGCTAAGTTGTTGACATTCCAAAGCTAATGCTCTGATCCTCTCAACTGCACTCTGGGTAGTGGCTTCTCTTTGGTCTCACACGTCCTGCGGAGTACTTGGTATTGTTTATAGCTCTAGATCTACTATTCTCTATTGAAGTTGTTGGATGGCTTCAGCAAGTTGTGCTACTTGATGCTCCACTAGGTCTTCCTCCTTTTTCTCTAAGCCCGTCACAGAGTGAAGTTCTCTTATGACTGCTTCTTTTACTCCAACTTGCTTCGCGATTATCTTTTCTTTCTCATGTTGGATCTGCGCTTTCTCCTCTTCAAACTTTGCTTGTAGGTCATCATTTTCCTGCTGCGCAACTCGATGTTTCTCTATCACTTCCTCTTGTGCTTGCCTCAGGGCCATTGTGGTCTATTCTGTTTCTTCATGTGCATGGAAAAGGTGAGATTTAGTCGCATTGGCTAGTCTATAGAGTTGGGTAGGCTCATATACCAACTCTGTTTCTTGTGATGGTGGGTGCGCAGTGGACACTGCATGGCTGGAGTGAAGGGCCTAATGTACCCCTCATAGTTTTGATTCAATCCTTTCATACATGGTATCTTTCTTAGCTTCATTCCTCTGCAACAGGTATTTTGAGGCATCTGATATGGCTGCGATGATGAAGTCTAAGTCATCAAGTGTGAGCATAGTCTGCAACTTGGTCTTACTAGCTTTTGAATTCTTCCGCAATGTGGGTTTCATGGGAGAAACCTTTCTTTTGTGAGATGGATCTGTGTCATCAGGGGGATTCTGTGGCGGTGTTACTTCACCTTTCTTCTGCTGATTTTATTTTCCATTATTCTCTCCCTTGTCTACTTTGTCATCACTTCCTTCTCCAGGTGAATCTGAAGCAGTTTCTTCTGATGCACTGCTCAACTATTGGACTTCTTATGTCTTATGTCTTCTTCCTTCTTCTAGTTCTAGGTGTATCATGCCCTTCATGAGTGATCACCGAGATTCTGATTAGTTCAGGATCGGATAGTTCTGCAGGGTCAACAGGGATAAGGAGCTCTGCAGGCCACTCCTTAGTGATTTCTTCTAGGTCCTCCTCTTTGATTTTGTAATAACTCTGTAGTACTTCTTTGTGTTCATCTTCGCGCATAGTGATGTAGATAAAATTTGTGTCTGCGTGCAACTTGACAAATGGCCTAAACCTGTGCAGGGTGTTCAGTGTTGTATGAGGGACAACCTCAATAGCCCTAGTTAATTGCAGGTAGTAGGTGTGGAACACCGCGTTTGATTGCCATTGTTTTCCCATATCGCTTGAATACCATAGAGAAGTGAACTTTGCGACTAAGGGTTCAGATGGCTCTAATTCAGAGAAGGTTGCACCTTTTGGCATCTCCCAAGATATGAACATGATGAGGATCAGAAACCAACTAAACTGGAACTCATAGCCCTGATCCTCAGCTTCACGACAATCTTGGTATAACTGGTTCACTAAGTACTTTTCCCAATTCATTTGTAACCCCTCCACGCATTTCCCTGCGAGGTCAAAAACAAACCCTATGAACTACGTTGGTCTGTTCTTCCACACTAGCTTACCATCAAACAACTGGAAATAAAGGCACACTACATCATTATGGATTGAGGCTACCTTCTAGCCTCGCTTCCCCTTCTCCACATTGTCGTATGTATCCTTAATCTTCTACGCTAGGGAATGGTCTGCAACCTTCCCTGGGTAAAAGTCTTACAGGTTTGGTCCCTACATGCTCAATCTAGTGATCCGATGGATCAATACCGAATCAACAATGATGCGTATGTCTAGCCATAAGCAACCTCCATGGAAGCTCGATAGGAAGAGCTTAATGCACGTGCTAACCTCATGGTGCCTTCCAAAATGGTATATTTTCATCACGTTCAGGATGGTGGACTGCATGAGGTCCATAGTCCATGGTTGGGGGATTATCCTCAACTTCTTCCCCTTCGTCCTAGTCAAATACTTGTGAGGATCGAGCATGATAAAATTCTTGCGATACCCTAGGTTAAAGTCGTTGATCTTTAGTGTCATGATCTTATGCGACTGAGGCTTGCCTGTGTGTATCCCCTTCGGGAGGTATGCAGTGACCAAGGTGTAGTCGAAGTCCCTAAGGACACTATCACAATTCACTGCGTCGTCTAGAGGCGGGATGTATTCGAGAAGGATGGAAGGGATTAACTTCACATTCACCAAGTCATCTCGATGCTTGGTTCTTTTCTCATCTGCAACTTGGGATGGTTCGGATAAGCGAGTAGTCGAAGGGGAGGCTTGCACTCCTTGCGTCGATGAGGCTTGAAATCCTGTGGACATCACTCTCTCTTCCATTAGATTTATTAAAATTTCCTCTACTGACTTTTCAACAACGTTGAGATCGTCCGACATGCACGCTCGATATCAGATATATCAGGCTGATGAACAATTTCTCAATGCAATAGAATGTATGGCAAGGTCTCAATAAGCACAACACAGTAACATTGAGTTCTCTTGTTGGCTCAGATACAATTCGTGAAAGTGTGCTCAGCGCAACATTCGACGGGATAAGTAAACAACGATGTAACAAATCCTTCCAATGGACAAGAATCCTTCATCAATGCAGTTCTGTCGTTTACAGCGCAGTCCCATGGCGAGCTTGTTGATCATAAATTTTGTTCTAATAGTTCGGGAACGTCAATCTAATAGTTATAATGCCTTCAACGGTCATATCGTTCTGCCATGGCAAAGTGCTAGTCTGAGTTGCTCTGATATTTCGATGAAGTTTGAATTCTGGAGACCTTCCTTCTAGGAAGTCTTCTCTGGAACTTCATGTAATTTCTCCAACTTTTCTTTCTTCTTGCTGAGATTTCTAGCCTTCTTCCCTATGATATGTGTTACTCAGTTCCTCTTCCCATTCTGATTCTTATCTCCTCTTGGCATAGTAACTTCGTACAAACCAATACTTATTCACTGTCTGGGGTAGGTTCTCTACTCTCTTGTATAGACAGGTGTTTCAGGTCTGCTTTTGTTCTTTCAACTTCGACATCCATCTTTCTGATCCTTAGTAGATTCAACTGGTTTTCTTGTTCTTCCAGTAAGTGTGATATTCTCTTAGCCATGAAGTCTCTTAGTTCTTTCTTTTTCTGTTCTAGATCTTCCTCTTCTTGTTTTCTTCGGATCCGATCTTTCTTAATCCAGGTTTTTCCTAGTAACATAGAAAATGGGGCGTTGTTCTCAACAAAATTAATAACTTCAAATTCTTCTTCTGTCGAAGTGCCATGAGCACTCATAGATCTCAGGGTAAGTCTTCCACATAGGGTTATCAAATTTCCTCTAAATAATCCTATTCCTCTCAATGAAGGAATCATAGTAGGCTTTCCTAAAATTTCCCAAGTTCTTTATGTCATAATATTCAGGTGTGTTTCCTTATCCAGAACACAGTCTATGTCAAAGTCTCATATTCATGTTTCTATGCACTCTTTCTCTTTGAATATCTCTAATAAGTTGATATCTTTGTGGTCATTCAGGGTTTCTTTCATTTGTAGTAGTACAATATCTGATTCTTTCTGGGTTTCTTCCATGGTCTCAGTTTCTTGGCCTTTCTTAGGGTTTTCATGTCTCATATTAATTATTTCAACCTTAGCAATCATTCTAGGGAAATCCAGAATGTCATGGTCCATAGATTTATAGTAAAGACAACTAGGTATTTTATCAGGGAAATCCTTAGCAATATGGCCCGGCCTTCTGCAGCTATAACAAAGGGTTAATCATCTCTTCCTCTTAAATGATCCCTAGCCTTTCTTGTACTATGCACTAGGATCATGGTAGCTAACCTGCAAAAAATTCTTCCTAGGTTCCTGCATCCATTTGTTAGTCCAAACATTCTTTCTATGCATAGGAATACCATATATTTCATTATTTCTATCAGATCTATTCATATCAAATCTTCTTTCTTCTAATTGTGCCCTAGTTTTTATACTAGGACAAAATTTATCAAACATACCTAGATCCATACTTTCGAAACAAAAATTTCCACTTATCTTACCTTTATCAAAGCACAGATCTTACCTCTTTAATTAAAAAAATTCACTGATATCACCTCTATTAGAGAACAAAGCTTTCAAATCTTACCTCTTTTATTCATATATTCCTCCTTTATTCGCACAGAACTTCGTAAATCAAGTAGAATATTGTTCACTAAAGTAGTAGATCTACGCACAAAGCTTTCTTTCTTTTCCTCAATTCCCAGCAATCACAATTTCAGATCCTGGAAATAGAACCATTTGTTGGCACAGGGGCAGACCCAAGGTTCAACGCTTCAATAGAGCACCAAAAAAACCCTAACTACCGGCCCTTTTGGTAACACCTACGAAGCATATGAAGTCTCACACGAGGTAGAGTCAGCCATGGTTGTAGGACTCCAGTATCTGCAACCTTAGTTGGGACACAAATCTATGATTACAATACTCTAACAAGGCACTTAGGAGTTGTCATTCATTAGTACTTAATCTTTGTCTACATCGCAGATAAACCGTAATTACAGCGTAGAGTAGTATTCAACAAGATTCAACACATTCAATCACTAAGCACCTCAACATAGATCAGATCTAGCATCTCATTCACATCATTAGGCACTAAGCTATCATATTCATCTAAGCATACATCATTTCACTAACCATTAATCATATGAACTATAAATAAACCATAACACAGAAAAGAAACACAACACAGGATATATGTGGTTCACCCCCAGCCTAGGGCTATGTCCACCAACTCTTCTTCCCTTTATTGTCTTCTGTCAATCTTCTACATGCATAGAGCCAGAAGATCCTACTCCACATAGGATAGGAGATCTGCGCACACCTCGTCAGATCCTCCTTCCCAGAGCTAGGTTATAGCACAAATAATTTAAATAGTCTCTTACAGTCACTTGCACTTAGCCTTGCAAGTCTCACATAGTATGCAGAAAGCATGTACAACTATCACGTGCACTTAGCACATTGGCCTTCACTTTCCCTTTTTCACTTAGCATCACACACTTGCGCCTACTTACATCGCCTAGCCTTCTATTTATACATTACAAAATGGGCCTAAACATGGGTAAACCCATGGGCCGACATCCCCATACCCATTACATAATCCCAAAACCAAAAAACACCCTAAAAGGGGTCAATATCCCATGGTATCTGCTTCGACTTGTGGTCTGCCTTCAACAGCCTATCGAAGTCCCAAAATAGGTCAAACCTGACCAAGGATCTCCAAAACTTGGTCAAGGGCCAACACCAAGTTAAATATATGAATGTATATATAGAGCCTCTTATCAACGAGCTACTAAATTTATGGGATGGCATCACTATGTATGACATATGTAAACCAATCGATGCCATAGCAGGAAAATCCCCTCTACGGACTACACCATGGTTCTAAAATGTAGGCATATCTAACCATCTATAGTCTCCTACTTTTTATCAACTATCCCGACATTACCCCACAATCATACATAAAAGACAAAGTATAGGGATCCAGTGGGCATGCCTTAAACTCCACGTCTGGTGTCGATCCGTTTGCACTTAATTATTTCCCGAATGCAAGTCTCCTCCCAAGGCTGACTTGCATTCACCAAAAGACAAACAAGAAACTACAAGCATGCATTCTATATATGGATTAGTGGGTTAGACATCATAATCAAAAAATGTAAACAAAATCATGAATATTGAAGACATCATTTGACGGGACAGAAAAAGTACTTCTTTATATTAATCTCACAAAAGTCATTTACAACATGATACCGACACTGCTCCTAGAAATTGGTCCTCAGCTCCTCTTCACCATGCACCAACTGCTTCCACATGTTCTTCTAATCTTCAGTTCTCTCTAGCTAAATGACAAGGATTTGCAAAGGAGGAAGAAAGCATTCTGGCTCAAACTCACAATGTGGTTGCAAAATATTAGGGCAACGGGGGGATATTGAAATGGGTAAATTTTCTATGCTCTTGTGCTTCTCTTTGAATGGGGCCCCAACACCTTCTTTTATAGGAAAAAAGAGATAGTAACGGTTGGGGTGACTGGCTATGGGAGGTCAAACGGTTAAGTAATGACCCAGGAACCTGTATCCATATTCAATTTTCATTTTTCATGATTTTTTGTGAGTGTATGCGATATGTAGTGGTGCAACAAGCGTGTGTACATGGGAATTAGTGGTGTAGGGTGCGTACACCTTCAAAACAATGGGTTTTAGAAGAGTTGTTCAGTGATGTTTTGGAAAAGATAGAAAGTAAAATGGCTTGATGCCAGGTATGAATGTCTGGTGCAGTTTTAGGGTTATAATAGATGCCCCCTAATGTGTGAGGTTAGAAGAGAATCTACAGAGCAAGTGATCCCAACAAATATTCACATTACAGAGCAATCTACAGGGACCATAGTTCGGGATGCACCATCTGCAAAATGACAATTTGTCTCACCGAGGTAGGCATACCCATGCTCGGGATGAAATAAAATCATGGTTGCCAATCAAATACACTGCAGATCCATGTCATATAACTATATAAAGTATAACCGCGAGCAGTAAACAACGGATCTACATCTCAAAATCAATATATATATATATATATATATATATATATATATATGTGTGTGTGTGTGTGTGTGTGTATAGTATCCATCTTCAAGAAGTCAATGATGCCTGATGGTTGGAGATGAGGTCTTCAGAGCTCGAGAAACAACTTCAAAATCTTCAAAACTTGGGTAGGAGTGCAATATCATTGTATGACTTCACTACCCAGAGGTCTTCAACGATTCATTGGGAAAAAACAAGAGGATCTTGATGATCAGGCATAGAACTTCATTGATTTCGAACAAGGACTTGATTTGTCTTTTGGGGTGGCCGGGCATGAGGACAAGAGAGAAACTATAGAAGGGCCGAATCAAGTTTAGTAAAATTTCCCTTGGACAAAATCATGACAAAATATGAGACTTAGGTAGCATGGCATTGATATAAGTTCACGATGCAGGAGGAAACGCGAACTCTCCAAAATTTTGGAAGGATAACCAAACAGAGGAGGACACAACTCTATGTAGCAAGAACAAACTAATCCTAGGGCTTGATGAACAAATGAAAGGATGTGCTTTGTACAAGGGAGACTCATTGTGTTGTTAACAAAAAGAAAATACTTTTCCCTTCCTCTTTTTGGGGTATATTTTAATTTTTTGTTCTTTTTCGATAATTTTGGGAAGCTTTGAAAAAGAATAAAACAATGATATGTTACAAAGGAGGATCGAGTGCCACAAACATACCAGTTCCAAGTGCAAGGAACACACTGATGCTTAGAGCAAGGGGACATATGCAGGAAAAGGATACTCGGGAAAAATCCTCCATGGGTCAAGGTGTCCAGATGCAGAGGCAAAGTGCTACAAGGCTTGTGTATAAGGCATGCTTCAAATGGTTCAGTTGAGAGAAACAAGGATCTGGCATTATGCCTAAGACGCAGGGATGCAAATGCAATTAATAAGACACAATGATAACGTCCTTCAATATAATTTTAACGATCCCAGAGAAGGTAAGCTCAACAGTTTTTCATTTTTAGAGAGTCTAGAAAAATGTAAAAGGAGACTCTACTAGGGTACGTTTTTCAAAGGTAGTCTATTCAGCTCGAAAAAGGGGTAAACTAGCACCGAACAGACGTCTATTCAAAATAATTTTAACGAGTGTTACAAAGACAATATCACTCGGGAATATTTTCATATTTAAGTCTGAAAAGAGATTAACTATGGAATCTGTAAGGGATGTTCTTCTGGACCAATTTAACGAGTGTGAAGAAACAAGGTCACTCGACCATATTTTCAATTTTAGGGAGTCTGAAAAGAGCTTAACTATGGACTCCGTAGGGGTTCCTTTTCCATAAATTTAGTCCCTCAGGCCTGAAAAAGGGTTAAATCTATACCTGAGAATACTCTTCTAGTGAATCGAAGTTCCTAGAGTATACCTTTGTTCATACATTTGACCATCCAGACTGAAAAAGGTGTAAACTACCGTCGGACAGACGTGCCTTCGAATTTTAGTTTGGCGAGTGTGAAGAGAAACAAGATCGCTTGGTAATATTTTCATGTTTAGAGGGTCTAAAAAGGGCTTAAAAGAAGACCCATGGTTTTTGGGAGTCCTGAGGGTGAGGTCAAAAGTGATAATGAATCATGCAAGTGAGGTTCAAACTTGTAATTAGGAACAACTAACAAGGACTCCCGAGCCTATAATCATTAACGACGACATGGAAACCAAAATGCAACTAGGATCTACCTAGGGAATCCATGTGCAGGTAGGATATACCACTAAATTACAACACTTCTAGAGCATGAGTGAGGGTTTCGTGTCGCAATTCAGTGGCATCGATCCTATGGCAAAGAGAAAAAGACAATGAGGTGCAACAAGTCGAGGTGGAATCCTATCTTACATGCACAAAGTTGGAAAAATGAATTTTTACCAAAAGACCTTTAAAAATGACTCAACTCTCAAAACATTTCCCAAATACCCAAAGTAACACTTATCGTAACATCCCTTGAGAAACTCACGAACCATAGTAAATGATTTTCAAGCTAGAAAAAATGACAAAAGGGTCCAAAAAATGACAAAAAGGGGCCAAAACGTCTATAAATAGAATGCTGACAACTCATTATCACCATTGTAACTTGAGAATTGACCAAAAGTCAAAAAACACCCCTTTCCCGAAAGAGTTTATTCTGGGACCTTCAGTGGACAAAACGAACTTCCACTTGGACCAAGTAAGTACAAACTAGCCTCTCTTGCATTTTCATCCTTCATTTTTGCATTTATTTTTGTTTTTTTGGGGGGGGCGTTGACTTTAAAGAGGTCGGCCCTACGTGTATGTGCGTTTTCCAGGCACAGCCTGTGTGTACATGTGGGCATAAGATATTTTTCCCTCGTGCACATGCGACTGTCGCCAAGACAGCCCACGTACACCCTCAAAGAAGTGAAAAAAAATGAAAAGGCAAGAGTTAACTCTCCAAAATTTGGCATTTTGCAGGATGTAGGTTCATTGGAGAGAGAGGGAGCATGAGGACATTGAATTTTTGGTCTCAGAAGACCCTGTTTCTATCGTTGTTTTATCACAATGCAGGTTGTTAAAGTTCTTCTAGTGTCCGTTTATGAGGGAACAACCCAGGTTTCTAAATGCTTTGATAGATTACTGGAATCCTGATGTAGAGGCATTCATTCTCGAGGGGCAGTCATTGACTCCAATGACTGAAGACATTTTCTTCCTAACTAGTCTCTCGAGGAGAGGGGATCCAGTCAACTTGCGTACTTTTCCCCCCGGGCCTCACAACATTGAGGAGTTGATTGGACTTCATTGTGAGGCTGGTACTGAGAAAGTAGGTTCTCGGGTGTCTATACATAAGATCACCAACCTATCACTCAAAGTGATAGTTCTACTCATTGAGTAGATCACAGGATCCATCGATTTGCATCAGGCTTCCTGGGTGCATATGCATTGTGCAGTACAATGCTTAAATGCATGGATTATTGACTGGAGTAGAACCATGCTGGATTGCATGAAGAGACAACTAATAGAGTGTCGGATAGGGGAGCATCTAAACTTTAGGTTTGCAACTCTTTTGTGTTCCTTTTTCTTCGAGAGGGTACCTAGTCTCATTCCTCGAGAGACTATATGAGGGCATGAGGCCTCTCTCCCAACGCTATGCAGATGGGCGACGTTGTTTCCGTGACAGGGGGGAGGGAGGACCATCGAGACCTTCAATGATAAATTTTTTGACTGGTGGTCATGAAATATTCCGACAATAGAGGACTACCCCTATGTCGGGATCAATTTTTCTAGGGATCTTGACATGCCTATACCTCCCAGAGTGGAGCGAGGAGAGATGGGTAACTTTTCTTTTCAAAGTTATTTAATTTTTATGTCTTTTTATATATATCATTTTTTTTGTATACCAAAGTATCTGACACTTATGTATATGTTATGTACAGATGTGGGACCAGTGCATCCAATAGACTTCTCGAGGACCAGGTAGCATCCTCGACCAGAGGCAGGACCAACAGTAGCCGCTAGACCAACAACAACAACAGGGGGGACTCCAACCAGAGAGGTTGAGAGAGTATTGCGATGGGTGGAGCGGAACCTCATCGGGATCACTCGTATAATCCCTATAGCAGAGATCGAGGATCTCCCACCGTCAATGAAAACTCACATAATTGGGGTGACACGAACCTGGATCTAGCTCTTTCGGCGTTTGGAAAACACCATTGTTCATTATGGCAGGCCCAACATGCCCTGCCCTTAGCTAGGTTGGACTAGTTACGTCTCGAGAGCACTTTTTGTATATTTTTGAGGGCATAAGCCCCGTGACTCTTACTGGAAATATTTTTGAGGTGCTTGCACCCACCCATGTACTCTGATATTTTTGATATATATATATGTGTATTTACATTTTTTTATGTCTTATGGATTACATCTATTCTACAAATGTATTTACATGTGTGTTTGTGTGTTTTTCCTTACATGTGTGCAATATGCCAATCTAATATATGATTAGCTAGAGTATATGTGATTTGATTCAATCTCCTAGGAACATGGATATACGTAATGTAATCAAAGATTTGTTCTAAGAGATGTACCCTTAGGAACCTTCGGTGTAGAGTAGGATCATAAACGCAGTAAACCCCATTTAACTGGGACACAACCAACTGAGCGTCTAAGTAGACCCGGAGGCGAGAGATACCATGCAACAAAGCATCATGAAGCAACTCTAAGACTACGTTGTATTCAACAACATTGTTTATGGCGTCACCTAAACAGATGCCTCCTGAAGATATCAACTGACCCTGAGGTGTGAAAATCACCCAAGCTGTGGAAACAAGCCTCCGATTGTGTCGGCTAGCACCGTCCGCAAACCCAACGAACACCTCTGATTCACTTGACATCTGCCACAATGAAAATATGACATCAAAAATGACACGTCCATAAAACCAAAAAGACAAACGCTGAAAATGTACAAGAACTATACATATGTTACAAGAAGTCACCCAAGGCGACCCACCTACGAGTAATACTTCTTGAGGTAGAGCCCATTTCTAGGCTCCACCAAATAATTTCCCTCATAGTCCACCAGATAATAAGCGCCCTTCTTTAGAACCTCCTTCATGATGAAAGGTTTGAACCACATGGGTTTGAACTTGCCTGCCCCTAGGGGGTCCTTATCTCAGTCATAGACTAGGACAAGGTCTCCTTCAGAGAAATCTGAGGATGGACGGACCGATCATATTGACACTTTACATTTTTATTGTGAGCCTCATTAGCCAAGGCTTCATCCCGACGCTGCTCAACATATAATAAACAGTCTTCAAGCGGTGAAGTGTCTGGCAATAAATGTACTGCCAATTTTAGAGAGGGGATCTGACACTCTATAGGCAAGACTGCTTCTAGCCCGTAAACGAGTTGAAAAGGTGAGAAACTGGTTTCAGTTTTAACAGACATTCGGTACGCCCATAGTGTCGAGTACAACATCAAATGCCAATTTGACCTGGCCAAATTGATCGTTCATTGTAGAATAGTCTTAAGGGATTTATTCACAGCTTCCACCTGACCATTCACTTGTGGGTAGTAGGGTGACGAATGTTCTTGCCTCAACCTAAGATTTGACGTTAACTCGGACATCATTTTGTTCTGAAAGTGACTGCCCTGGTTAGTGACAATCTCTCTCAGGACGTCGAACCTTTCTATTATCTGTTTAAACAAAAAGAGAGTTGTTGTCTCACCATCATATTTAAACGCTGGCATAGCTTCGACCCACTTTGTGAAGTATTCTACTGCTACGATGATATAACGGTACCCCCTTGCGGAAGGAGGGTTTCATGTAGTGTAATCAATCCCCCACTTGGTTAAGGGACCAACTATGATGACGGAAAACATGGGAGTGGGGTGTGCCCTCATCTTCCAAGAGAAGATATGACACGAGTGGCACTTCTTGACCGATTCAACACAATCTTTGATTAATGTCAGCCAAAAGTATCTGTCTCATAGAATCTTTTGGTCTATTTCCAACCGAGACAAATGACCACCACATGCTCCTGTGTGGCAATCGTTAAGCACGATTTATTCTTCTTCATGAGTGAGACACTGACGAAGGATGCAATCTATTCCTCGACGATACAAAATTTCCTCGAGTATGAGATAGTTCTTTCCTTGATGGCATATACGGCGATGCTCATCATGAGAAGCAGAGGTGGGGCACTTTAAATTCTAGAGATAGACTAGTATATCTCCATACCAGGGGTCTGAAGACGTGATCAAAAACATGTCTCCTTTGATAGGCGACTCCTCAGGTATAACATCACCTTATTTGACTAGAAGTTACGAAATGAGTTCCAGGAAGACCAACGACTTTTTGGATTTTGCTGAGACAAAATCCAAGTCAAATTCTTGGAGGATAACTATCCATCTACTGATCTTTTTGTTGATTACACGTCGTGTCAACACATATTGAAATGGATTCACAACAGCACTGACGATGGTCTTGCGAAACAAGATATAATGATGGAACTGCTGGACAACATGAATGACTACTAACGTAAGTTTTTCAATGTGGGAATAATAGAGTTCTGGTCCAACCAGGCCTCGGCTCGGGTAATATATCACGTATTCTGGGAGTAAATCATCCTCTTGAACCAAGACCATGCCGATGGTCGACTCTGCAATGGCCAAGTAATATAAGAAATATTTATTATAATTAGGTGGTCGAAGCAGAGGAGTAGACATGAGGGTGCGTTTCAACGCTTCGAAAGAGCGTTGAGTGGCTTCATCCCAATGAAAAGGAATGTCCTTTTTTTAGTAAATCCATGAAACCCTTTGTGATCTTGACATAGTTTGTGATGAAACTCCATAAAAAGTTTGCTTTTCCCTGTAAATTCTGAAGCTGAGGGATTGTGCACGGGGGAGGCAACTGAAATATTGCCTCAATCTTTAGAGGATCGACCATGATCCCTGTTGTCAAAACTATGAAACCAAGCAGACGAACCGATGTTACACAAAAATTGCATCTTTTTGGATTCAAGTGAATCTGGTAGTAGTGACATCACTCAAAGATAAGTCGAAGGTGTGCTGGATGATCAGCTCTCTTACGATATCATGATGCTAAATCATCAAGATAAGCCTCGACTACATGTTTAAGGTTGTGGAAAGCAAAAGACATGGCCCGCTGAAAAGTAGCTCCAACATTTTTTAGACCAAAAGGCATCTTTCGATAAGAGAATGCACCCCATGGACAAATGAAAGTGGTTTTGTGTTGTTCTTCGGGTTTGATCTGTATCTGATTGTATCCCGAAAAACCATCCATGAAAGGAAAGGCCTCGCAACCTGTGCATTCATCGACTATCTGGTCAATAAATGGCGTGGGGAAATTATCCTTTGGACAAGCTCTGTTCAAATCATGGAAGTCCGTAGATACGGGAATCATACCCTACTTTTTGTTGACTGGCATGAGATTTGACACCCATTGAGTCAATTGAATGAGGTATATGAAACTAGCTTTGAGTAGTTTCTCTACTTCAGCCTTAATAGTTGTTTCTTTCCTGGGATTAACTGTATGAAGATTCTGTTAGACCGGCTTGGCACCAGGATATGTCGTGATTTCATGTTCAATGATTCTTGGGTCTATGCTTGTAATTTCCTCGTAAGACCAAGCAAACACGTCGTGAAAATCTTTAAATAAATCCATGTAGATTCAAATGTCCTCGAGGGAGCAATATGCTCTGATGAAGATATTCTCCACAACGCTAGGGATTCTGGAGATATCGGTAGGTATATTTTTAGCGATGGTTTCCATATTTCCTTCAGCACAAACAATGTGCGTAGCCAAAGGATTGATAGGACAAGCCCTATCTCCAGTCATAGTCCAATTGAATTCTCCTGCTTCAATTCTTCTTAACTCTGGGAGAAAATAAGATCTGTGATGGAGATCATCCCAGGGTCTGTCCAGACTAGTCATTGCCTCAATAATTGCCTTGTCTGAGAGAAAGACTAAGTCTAAAGAATCAGTATTGACAAGGGAAACTTGAGCCCAAATAGGCTTGAGAACCAGATCTAACTCCTCTGCGGGAGTCAGATCGGGGTCGACGGAAGATTGTTGGACTATAGAGTACGCAAATTATGTCGCGGACAAAGGCATGGCCATGCCATGGTTCCCTTTCCCTTCCATCATAGCTTATGGGGAAGGAAGAGTCCACAGATCATTAAAGTAAGTCGTGTGGAACGACGAGATTTGAAATATTTCATCCCTAGGTTGGTCGAGAACAACCAATATGTAATGGACATTGTTGGTCAGAGGTGGGTAATCGAAAGTACCCATCAAAGGTGGGCACAAACCAACCCCTATGTTGATGATGTCAGGCTAAGGGTTATCAATCATCGAGACCATGGATACCCTCGATGAAGGGTCAGGACAGGAGAAGGATAACTGATCAATGGACACGATCCAGCCCTCATGTGGAAACAATAAGACCAAAAACTGTTGCAACCACTTCTTGCATAGCATAGGTCCAACTCCTTTCTAACAAGAGATTGTAGTCGGGATATGCATCAACCACTTCAACCTTGATGCACATGGTCTTCCCCCCTAACTGCACAGGGAAAGAGGGGATGATTCCATGTGGTCGAAGTGAATGACCGTCGAAAGAGGTAAGAAGAGTAGGTGACGGAGACAAAACAGGTTGGCCAATTTCCTTCCAACACGCCAGAGACATCACGCATGTCAAGGCGCCCTCATCAACCACCGTGCAGAAAATGTTTCGAGTAAAAGTTTTCATGGTGTAATCCATTACTATCTAAAATGCCACGTGGTAAGGAAGACGAGGTTTTAATTTGATCGTATCAAGCATGATCGTCCCTGGATTACAAGTCTCGGCAGATCCTAAGGCAGCTAATAGAGCCTTTCTCTAGGAAGGGTATCTATGGAGGACTTCCAAAGAAGTCATCGCACAAGGGGTTTCTGACAAATCCTCCACCACAGAGTAGTTCTGGGAAGCCCTTGCATTTCAGTTATGGGAAGCTTTCTTGAACGCACCTTTTGGGATGCGTGTCATTGTTTCTCCCAACACCTTCTCAATATAGAGAGGAAGAGATGGGTTTTCAGCTTCTTTGCCTTTCTCAGAGGTGTTTGTCATTATGTATTCGTGTGTCCTAGTTGTTAAGTCAACACTACCTTTCATCATGTAGACATTCACGGATGAAGGATTACTCACAGACGGAGGGGGTCCCTGACTGCCCCCTTCCGCACTCGAAGAGGCTTGAGTTAAATTTTTCCCATGTGGAAATGGATTCATTAACATGGAAGGCTGCTACTGTGCCAATAACATATGGGCCTCCACAAGCCGAGGGAACTAGTGAGTCAGGTGGTCTTCCATGCAAATATTACATGGATACTTCGACTTCTTATTTTCTGTGTTTCCCCCTCCAACACTATTGGTAGGTTTCTTATCCCCCTTACCCTTCTTTTGTTGTTTCTTCTTTCCATCATGATTTTGGGTGGCCTTTGGGTTTGTCGATTGCACACTATGTACATCTGACATTTGAGTAGGGGGAATAGTTGAACTAGTGGTTTGGTTGGCCATTGTCTTCTGTATTAAAAATTACTGCAATTGATTTGACATATGATCAACGGGATTCGTTTGGGCTGAACCAACAATACCATCGGCATGTGGTCCAAATATCTATCTGGTCTTGTCAAGTATCGACCGTGGTGCATCTAGAAAAACTTCATAAAGTAAACCAGATTGAGAGTAAATCATCTCTAGTTGTTGAGCTCTCATTATCGCTTCTTCTTCTTAAACAACCCCTGAGGTTGCGACATATTTAGATAACTGAGGTACCAAATACTTAAGGAACCACTCAAGAAGGAATGCTGGTGGGACTGGTACTTTTATCAAACTCTTCCTGCGTCTCCATTCTCGGATGTGATCTGAGATATGGTTCACTTTTGTCATCTCAAAGCTGGCCAACAATTCAGTGTCAGTGTTGTATCTCACAGGTAATTGGAAATGGTTTAAGAAATCCATTGCCAATTCATCGAAGGAAGAGTATCTTGAGTGATCGAGCTCAATATGCCATTTTGCAGCACTCCTGATGAGAGTGCATTGAAACAAAAACTACTGGATAAAGTCGTCTCTCAAAGAGTTGGACGAGCACCATAAATGGAAGGTAGTCACATGATCACTTGGATCTTTGTTAGGATTAGCCTCAAACTTTTGAATGTCCGACGGAAACTTGGTCGGCATAGGGGGGCAACACGGATTGTGACAAATGGGGT
>WSFP011407033.1:0-25313 GCA_009831015.1 Picea engelmannii
AGAAGAGTTGGCATGCTTTTCGAGACTATATGGATCTGACAGGCAGACACTGCATTGGAATTCATGCCAGGAGGTGTCCCAAGCGACCTGCTCAGAAATAGGTCGACTTTATACTCAAAAGTTGCAGAATTTTGAGGGGATTCTGAATATGCTCTCTGTTTCTTCACCAGAGTAGCCAAATAGAAGAGTGTCTCTAGAGACCATTTGAGCGAGCGAAGCATACTCAAGTTTATAGTCAAAAGTTGCAGAATGACGTTTTCCATCCACCTATGATGTTTGTTTCTGCCCAGAATCGCAAATCTGAAAGTTGGTTTTTGGGAGCTCTTATGTAAGCCTTTCTTTGTAATTTTTAAGCATTTGAGATTGATTAAAGAGTGGTCTCACTATTGGAGTGGACCCAGAGATGTAGCCAGGAAGTCTGGTGAACTTCGTTACCAATTCTTGTTCATAGATGGTTTTCTTACATGTTTATGTGCTCATGTGCTTGATGGATGTTCTTTAATTTTGCATTACAAAGATGGTTAACAGTTAAAAATTCACATGCAAATAATGGTTAAAAGATCTTGAATTTTAGATCAAGTAAATTTTCAGATCAACTTGACAGGGGGTTTGAGCACAACATTAAGTTGGAGGAGGGGGACAAACCTATGATCACCCCCCCCCCCCAATCGTCATCTTAGGAGGTTCAAGGATGAGATAAAGAAGGCAATCAAGGAATTGTTGGAGATGGGACACATCAGACTGAGCAATAGCCCATTTGCTTCTTTAGTTGTCTTAGTTCTAAAGAAGGATGGCACCATGAGGATGTGCATTGATTACCGAGACTTGAACAAGAAAACCATCAAGAACCGATACCCTATCCCACACATTGACGAGTTTATGGATGAACTTCATGGGGCATTTTTCTTCTCAAAAATTGATCTATGCTCTGGATATCATCAGATCATCATCCGAGAGCAGGACATAGAGAAGACGACATTTCGATGTCATTTTGGACACTTCGAGTTCCTGGTTATGCCATTTGGGCTAACAAATGCACCTGCTACATTCCAATCTAGAATGAATGATATATTCAGGGATCAGTTAAGGAAATCAGTCTTGGTTTTCTTCGATGACATCTTGATCTATAGTTTGTCATGGCAAGAGCATATGAGGCACCTGGATGAGGTATTGAGCATCATGGAGGCACAGTCATTATATGCTAAAGAGTCCAAGTGCGAGTTTGGTATGACAAAGTTACTTTACTTAGGCTACATCATTAGTGCACAAGGGGTACAAGTGCACCACGAGAAGATCAGGGCCATTCTAGATTGGTTGACGCCTAGGAATGTGACAGAATTGAGGAGCTTCTTCGGGTTTTGCAGCTATTACAAGCGGTTTGTCCAGGGTTTTTCTCATCTTAGAGCACTGTTGACAGATATTACCAAGCATGGGGCCTTAATATGGACCGATAAATCATAGGAAGCCTTTAATCACATGAAGGAAGTCGTGGGCACTTGTCCAATGTTGGCACTACTAGACTTCACCTTGCCATTTGTACTAGAGTGTGATGCATCTAGCAAAGGGATCAATGCAGTTTTGATGCAGGGAGGACACCCCATTGTATTTGAGAGCCGAAATATTAGTCAACCTAAGAGGTTGTACTCCATTTATGACAAGGAAATGTTGGCAATCATGCATTCCTTGACCAAGTTCAGACAATATTTGGTGGGCAACAAATTCATGGTCAAGACTGATCACAATAGTTTGAAGTATTTCCTTGAGCAGAAGGACCTCAATGAGTACCAACAGAAATGGGTGACGAAGGTACAAGAATTTGAATTTGACATAGAGTATGTCAAGGGGAAGAAGAACATTGTGGCCGATGCACTATCGAGGAGACCCATGGCATGTTCTTTGATGGATATTTCAGCATATTGGAAATCCCACTTGTTAGTGGAATATTCCAAGAACAAGTTTGCTTGTGAGGTGATGGATGGGAAGATACAAGATGACTGGTATAGGGTCATTGGCGATGTCATATTTTGCAAGGATAGAGTCTACTTGGTGCTAGATTTAGGGCTCAAGAAGAAGATCCTCACCACAGTTCATGATTTACCTCTAGCAGGCCATCAAGGGTTTTTCAAAACCTATAGATAGATCAGAGAGAGGTTCTCATGGAAGGGCCTCAAACAGGACATTATGAGACATGTCAGTGAGTGTGTGAATTTCCAGCAGAGCAAGTCAGAGCATCCTCTTCTAGTAGGGCTACTTCAGCCACTCCCCATTCCAGAGAAGAAATGAGAGAGTATATCTATGGACTTCATCACAGGTCTACCCAAGGTCCAGGGTAAGGATTGTATCTATGTACTAGTCGACAGATTGACCAAGTTTTCTCACTTCTATTCCATACTGATAGAGTACATCGCAGTTCAGGTAGCCAAGATTTTCTTCCAGGAGGTCTTCAGACTTCATGGGTTGCCAAAGAACATCGCCAGTGACAGGGACAGTCGGTTCATAGGGACATTTTGGAGAGAGTTGTTTCGGTTGGTGGGGACAAAGTTAACACCTAGCACTATCTATCACCCTCAGACAGATGGGAAGACCGAGATTTTCAACAAGTGGGTTGAAGGGTATTTGAGGAGCTATGTAGGAGGACAATAGAGAACATGGGTAAAGTGGTTACATTTAGGATAACATTGCTACAACACCACCTTCCACGTGTCCATTGGTATGACACCCTTCCGAGCATTGTATGTATATGATGCTCCCACTTTGGTAGACTTAGTCTTCGAGGAGAGCATAGCTCCCAAGGCCAAGGATTGGATCATAGAGAATCAAGAGATTCTCAAGTTGTTGAAAGAGAACCTACAGACGGCGCAAAACCGACAGAAGATAAGTGCAGACAGGCATAGGATAGAGCGCATCTTTGAGGTTGGATATTTGATTTTCTTAAGACTCTAACCCTAAAAACAGTCATCTCCGAAGAAGAGTGGGGCCGAGAAGCTCAAGCCCAGATTTTATGGTCCTTACAGGATCATGCGCCAAGTAGGTGAGGTTGCTTACGAGCTAGAGCTTCTAGAGGGGAGAAAGATTCATAACGTGTTCCATGTGTCTTTCCTAAAAAAGGCAGTGGGACAATTCATTAGCACATTAGAGTAACTTCCCCCGTTGGATGAGGAGGGACAGTTGGAGTTAGTTCCGGAGGAGGTTTTGGAATTCTGGGAACGGAAACTGAGGAGCAGGGTCATCAGAGAGTGTTTGATCAGATGGAGAGGGCTTCTAGTAGAGAAAGCTAATTGGGAGAGCACACAGGTATTACAACACCCTGGACTAGTATTGCTTGAGGATAAGCAATTTCAGAAAGGGAGGACTATAATGTCCCTTTCCAAATAGGATCTCCAAAGAGGAGGCTTAATGGTCTAAACTGCCCTGTTAGACTATAGCTAGGGCCAAAGAGGGGTAAACAGGGTTACTAGAGGTCACTCTAGTCACAGTGTTGCATTCGAAAAGTGACATTGAGATGAAAAGGGTTAAAAGCGCTTTTAAGTCATTATGAGATAAAAATAGCAGTCAACAATGAATTAGGGTTCAACAGTGATTTAGGGTTTTGGAAGTCAACAGTGAATTAGGGTTTCAACATGATTTATGGTTTTGGAAAGCTATAAAGGAAGGGCCAACGACCTAATTCATTACTATGCATATTATGATTTGTCATTGAGGAGAGAGGCACATCTCAGGAGAGATAGTTCAGTGGATTCCATGAGGAAGACACCAGTTGGATGATTTCGATGTTGAGAGACACACCCTAGTCAATGGGAAGATCACACAGGTCTTCCATTATTCTTCAACAACAGTTACACAGTGCTCACATATTTTGGGTATTATCTTTAGTTGTTTATTTGTATTCTGGCTAAGATCGTTTTGTCCTTTGATCTAGCTGAGTGTTTTCATTTTATCCAGCTGCATTTGACCTTTGTAATCCGCAGAGATATCATAATATAAACTTTGCAGTCGTTTGTCACATTTATTATTTGTATGAACATTTATATGATGTAAACGATTGATCCTACACACACATTATCAACGTTTCCTAGATTAGCCAAGTCAGGAACATTACACCATGGCACTATGACCCTTGTGGAATTATTTCATAAACCAGGCTTCAGAACAAGATTTCTCCCTATGCTCCTGTGCCTAAACCTAAAGTTGAAAAATTCATGAACCAGATAGAGTGGGAGGAAAACACTCTTCTAGACACAGAACAACAACCTTCACCAGCCAATATTTCACATACCAGTACCCCATAGGTACAAGCAGAGAAGAGGGCTAGTAAATAAGTCTCTCCCTCTGTCATAGAAGTCTCAGTAGAATAATTCCAAGTCTATAGGAAGATGACCAAAACCATCCATACACCTAACTGGTCCAGAGAAGAAGAAACTCAGTCCACCATAGTTATTGAAGGACCACACTCATCACTCTTCTCAGGTGGTCATCATACAATGTCCACTTCTTCATCCAAAAAACAGACTAATACCACATTGTCAACTAAGTCCTCATAGGAGCCTACAGGACTTAATATTTTTGAGAAGTATAACTTGATTAAAAATAAGAATGGGCTACTGACCAACAACACCTATGCATAGTTTTGGAAGAAGACATCGACAACACACCACATGTTATTATCTTCCTTTGACATAGAGAAAGGAGGGATGCATATGGAGTTCCTACAGGCACATGTTTCTCATCCCAAGTCAGTTTCAGATTACAAAAGGGCCACATTTGAATTCGATGTCAAAGAGGTGCATCCATCTGATCAAATGGATATGCATAGACATACTGGGGAGATGATTTTCTCCACCCTAAAAAATACCTCCATTACTACTGCAAAGTTGCAAGTCTCCTTAAATAATGTCCAGTCTCAGGTGAAGATGGAGAAGATATCCTCCCTAACAAAAGATAACAAGATCAAATCTCTGGAAGAGCTAGTACTCAAAATTGGATATGATCCATCAAATGTTAAGGCAACTAAGGAACTACTAAATAAGAAGAATGTTGACATAGCCTCCTTAAGGAAACAACTGAATCTCCCAGCTACTTAAGATTCACAGGTGAAGGAGATGGTTGAGACTAAAGGCCACAAGGAGGAAATGTTGAAATTAATCATGGAGAAGAACGCATAGATCAAGGAGATGGAATCTAGGCTAGATAATCTAGTCAAAGATAAGGAAAAAAGTGTTCCAATGAGTGTCATTCCACTGCAAGCAGTTCTTCTTACAATATTTAGTACAACATCAACAACCACTACAACAAAACTTCCATCAGCTATCCCAGTAATAGCCCTAGATGCTTCTGATAAATTGGCAAAGTCAATGGAGGACATGACTATGTAAGGAGACACAATTAAAATACTACAAGAGGAGATCAAAAACCTCCAAAAACTGAAATCTATGTTTCATTCCAGCTACAATACATAGATGCACAATTCACAGAGACTCACCCAAGAGATACATAAGTTGTAGAAAGAGACATTCATGGCCAGGACATTGTCAGAAGACAAGGAAAAAATATGGATGGACATAAGCCAGTCAATGAAATAAATATGGCCCCTAATACAAATTGTGTTTGAACAACATGAACTCGTGCAGAGAGAGAGACAAGACATACACAAGATAAAGGGATAATTGGGAGAAAATCCCATCGAGGCCACATAAATCATCAGGTTTTGAATTCCAAGACCAAAGAAGAGTTGGAAGCACTGGAAATAGAGGATAGGACAGAATAAATCCTCGAGGTCAAGAAGGTTTTGACCGATAAGGGATTGATGCTACAACTTGAGGATAAAGCTCAGATAGTGGATATTGGAGTGCAGAGGTTTTTCAACAAGGTCGAATCACAGCACAAGAAAGGTCTTCCAGGTTTACTAGTGATCAATGCTAAACTAATTATTCTGTTAGACTACAAACAGAATATCTTCACAGTAGAGAAAGATGGCTCTAAATTTGTAGGCATAAAAGGGAGCATAACTGGAAAGGATTTCTTAGAAACTCTACAATTGGACCTGAACATCCAACATGAGATAAAGTACATCTTCATCACAAATCCAACCTTTGCGAGGTACACATAGATGGATGAAACTTACAGAAGGTTACTCAAGGTTTCCATCCCTAGTCAAAAGAGATGGGAAGACCTATGTGCCTTACTCGAGTAGAGATGAGGTGGACATCCGAGTCAGCATGAAGGCATTCAAAGTCAAGTTGATGAATCACCAACTACTTCCCCCAGAATCAACACCAAGGATTCAAATACATCATCAACAGTCCTATTAATTTGTAATTTGTAATCTGGTTAGTTAGATTTTTATTCCACCATATCCTAGTCATTAATGACATGATCAGATGTAATTGTTGTATAAATAATTCTCACTTAGAAGTATTCAGGGTTGATTTTTTCACCCATGAAGCTATCTTTGTAATCTTTTTGAGAAGATCGAACAATAATAAAAAGACTGATTCACATGATTCTTGCATTTGGATGTTGGTGATGTTCATCTTTCTTTGTTAATGTTTATCTTACTCTGTAATCATTGATGTTTTCTATTTCTAATCGTTTAAATGAAGTTAATGATCAAAATTTGTCTCAAGCACTATGTTTCTGGTCTTTAGTGATCTACATGTTATTCTTATGATATTAATCAAAGAAATTCTTAATTGCTTCTTTGCTTGATTGAATATCTCACTTGTTCTATCTTTCCACCACATTTAAATCTAATGGATCCAACATTCTCACTCTCTCGCCCTGTGAAGAAATCTATAAAAGTTGTATATGATCTTAATCTTTAACATAGACCCCATATCCCAATGGATGTTTAATTCAAATACTTCATCCAATCTTTATACACAAAACAACAAACTCATATTATTATAAATAGGCTAATATTTAAAACTCAAACATATCTAAATCCTACAGAGAGATCCCTCTCTGGAACTAGCAAGGCTAGATCCCAGTTTCGAAAGAGGTTTTGGTAAGTTACCTCTGTTAATTTTTTCCACCCTTAAAAACCTCTAGGAATTACAGAGTGCCAACATAGTGGCGATGATACTGGGGAACTGAGAAAACTTTCCATCCTTACAATTTTTTTCCCTAGATAAAGAAAACTTTATTTCTAAACAATTAAAGATCTAACTTTCAAGAGATAAATTTTTAGAGATTGTTGAATTTTGTATATATTAATTTAGATTTCTTAAATTTTAAAGTTCTGGCTACTAAAATAATTCACACTAGATCTCATCCTGATCCGGATCCTATAACAATAGTAGATAATCCAGAAAAGTTACTCAGAAAAGGAAACACTGTAGAAGGTCAAGGGAGTCATAGTCCTCTTCATAGGGCCACTTCTCTTCCAAAGAAGCTTGTCACCATTCAAGACCTTGAGTTTGACCTACCTTTTGAGTAGAGCCTTTTCATAACCAAATTTGATAGCTTTTTGAATGAAATAGTTCTAGATCAAACCATCCTCCAACCTAGAACCCCTGAAAGACTTTCTCCCAAAGCAGATTTTGATCAACAGTTTATTCAAGAGTTTAAGAAGTTATAATATCTAGTATCAAATGTTGATCAAGATTTTTATAAATCCCCCTTTCAACAGTCAATTGAAATTTATGCCCTTACTATTGTTGCAGCTTCTCTCAAACCTCAAAAAACTCATTTTGCATCTCCTAGCCCTACATCATCTACCTCTTCTATCACTTCCCCACCAATCATGACAACAAGATATGCTCCCTTGGTGTTAGCTGCTCCCTTACATGCCATGCTACAGGACTATCAAACCAAGCTTCCTCGGTTTGATGGACTGGACCCCTTAGTGTGAAACATGTGGATAAAATGAATGATTACTTTGATTTGCAGGAAGATGAGGCAGATGTCCAGATGAAACTATTTTCACAAAGTTTAACTGGTGATGTCAAAAAATGGTTCAAAGCATTATGTGTTGCTAGCATCACTGATATTGCTTCTTTTCACCGAAGTTTTCTTGACAGATGGGAGGTAAATAAAAACCCTCTCCAAATTTTATCTGAACATGAAAATATAAAAATAAATCAAGGGGAAATAGTACATGACTATTGCATTCGTTTTAATAATATTTATAACACAATTTATGCTGATATCAAGCCTCCTCAGGGTTTGGCCTTAATCAATTTCCCTGATGGATTTGATGTTGATATGTCCTACCAACTGAGAGAAAAAAATTCTTCCACCTGGAAGATATGCAGAAAAGTGCAGTGAGCATTGAAGCCAACTTATTAGCTAGAAGAGCTAGGCAAAGAACGGAAAGAAGAGTTATCATTAAAGAAGAACCTTCCACTTCTACTTCAGATACCAAAATTGATTATTTAGTAAGGACCATGGAGAGAATGATGGATAGATTGAAAATTAATGATAGAAACCCGCCTAGAGAGAACTAGCCTACTCCTCAGATTCGAAATCCTAATTTCATAGGGAACCCTCCCCAAATCAAACAGAGAGAGCCCAGAGATCAAAGGGAATAAAGAGGTCGTAATCAGTATATTAGGCCACCTCTTCAAGAAAACTATGTTGATGAAGGGGAAGAGGTAATTGAAGAGTTGGATAACATTCACATAAAACTTATGGGGGTTAACGATAATGATTCCATTTTTCTCACTAAGGAAGAACAAGAACTTTTTCTCCTTTCACAGACTGAAGTAGATGCGGAAGATTCTTAACAACAAGCTTTCGAGAATGCAATAATGGAAGTCCACAAACAATAAAACTTGAGAAGCAAGAAGTCTAACAACAATCCAACTAAGAAGGATGCTCAAACTAAGAAAACTACTGAAAGTAAGAAAACGGTTGAAGCCACAAAAAACTCAGATACTAATTCTAAGAAGGTTCTTAAAAAGAACAATTCAGAGACTCCTGCAAAAATAACTCATGAATCTTCACCAAAAACATCTCAAATAGAGGTTGCATCCACAAGTTAGCAAAGTAATATTGCACAAAAAACTGTGGTTGATAAATTAGAATTACAGATCCAAAGTAGAACTTCAACCACTTTCATCCTGGAAAGTGAATTGGCCAAACTGAAGATTCTTTTTCCTTTGAAAAAACTAATGAAAAAAAATTCTTACAGATCAGAGGTGATCAAAGCGTTAAATATAGAGTGAGGAGTAGGCACAAACACTGTGAATGTAGTTGATGATCAACCTGAGATGTTGTTTGGTCCAGAGGCTGATGGAAAAACTGACAATGGTTATGTTCCTCCTTTCTACATCAGTCTGAATATCCATGACAAGACATTACATAATTCTATGCTAGATTCTGGTGTTTCTCACAATCTTATGCCCAAGGATGTGATGAAGAAGTTGGCGCTTGATATCACCAGGCCTTACAAGGACTTATACTCCTTTGAATCCAGAAAGGTTAAATGAATAGGTCTGATCAAAGACGTGTGCATCACTCTGGCTCAAATCCTAGCTAAAAGCATGGTGATGGATATTGTGGTTGCAGATATTCCTCTAAAATATGGTATTTTATTATCTAGATCATGGGGTGTCTAGTTAAAGGGTACTTTATAGTTATACATGTCCTATGCCACCATTCCTATATTTAGTCAACAGAGAAGGTTGTACAGAGAGACTCTGATGTAGTACATGGTCAAAAGTCAAGAGAAACCACATAATTATCCTTTGTACTGTGTTCATTCTGACCTGGATTCCTTCGTTTTATATCATTATGGTGACTTGGATAGTCAAATTGCACAATTATAAGTTGATTAATCTAGCCTAGAGGAAAATCAAGCAACCCCTGAGGAAAGAAAAATGGTCACAATAGAAACTAATAAATCAACAGAAAATTTCCGGAGTATGGATTTTGATGGAGCTGTTAGAAAATAAGGAGTTGGAGCTAGAGTATGGGTGCATAATCATAATCAAGGTACTCAGAAACTCACTCTTATAAATTAAATTTTCAGTGCACCAATAACATAGTTGAGTATGAAGCATTGATGCTCAGCCTGAAGTTATTGAAGAAACTTGGTGCCAAAAATATTATGGTGAGAGGTGATTTTGAACTTGTCATTAAACAAATCAAAAGTGAGTATTCTACAAAACACCCTAGGCTCATAGCTTAAAAAAATGTTGTTTTGTATTTTCTACAATGTTTCACTGATATTGACTTGCAGGTAATTCTCAGAGGCGAGAACATACTTGCAGATGGATTGGCTACTTTGGCAGCCACATGTAAATTACCTTTCCATCCAAATCGCCAATACAAAGTAGAGGTGAAATGCAAGCCGAATGTCCCAAACAATATCAGGTACTAGCAAGTATTTGGCAACGATGAACAAATTGAGGATTTCCCGCAGTCTAAAAATGAATTTGAATGTATGAGTATAGATGTAGATAGAGATGATGAAGATGTAAATAAACCAGACTTAGAAAATGATAGTTTAAATAAAGTAGATTCAGATGAAACAAATGAAAAAGATGAAGACTCATATATTTTGCAACTAAAGAATAATGTTTTACCTAAAGGTTTGGTTCCTTTAGAGGAATTGTTTGATTTCAATGACGTAGAAAAAACCCCAAAATTGAACCTACTGGAAAGGAGGTTGAGGAATGTAATATAGGAACATAGAAAAAACCCAAAATGATTGAACTATATAAATCATTACCCCCCAAGAAAAAATACAAATATATTGAACTGTTCAAGGAATTTGTAGATGTCTTTGCTTGGAGCTATGAGGATTTAAAGTCTTATGACACCAACATCATACAACACAAAATCCCAATAAAAGAAGAACATAAACCTTTCAAGAAGAAACTTAGGAGAATCAATCTAAAGTTAATGCCCCTGATAGAAAAAGAGATAAAGAAAATGTATGATGCCAAAATAATAGTTCCCTTGAGATTTTCAAAATGGGTTTCCAATCTGGTTCCTACTAGAAAAACAATTGAAGAAATCAAGCTCTGCATTGATTTCAGAAACCTCAACAAGGTTTTCCTTAAAGACAACTATCCTCTGCCTAAAATGGATCACATCTTATAAAAGATAGTTGGATCCAGTAGGATCTCATTGCTAGATGTTTTTTCTAGCTATAACCAAGTCCTTATCCACCCTGATGACGAGGAGAAAACAACTTTCACTACACCCTCGGGAACTTTCATGTATGTGAAAATGCCCTTTGGTTTGATGAATGTTGGTGCCAATTTCCAAATAGCAATGGACATTTCCTTTGTCAATGAGCTTGGAATGTTTATAGTCATATATTTGGATGATGTTACTATCTACTCAAAATCAGATGAGGAACGTTTACAACATCACTGATGAGTGTTTGAAAAGTGCAAAAAGTTTGGGATCTCATTAAATCCCAAGAAAACTCTTTTCGGTTTAGAAGAAGGCAAACTGCTAGGGCATATAATATCTAAATATCGAATCAAGATAGACCCCAACATAATTGTGGCCATCGAAAAGTTAGACCATCCTAGGAATATTAAGGAATTGCAATCCTTCACAGGAAAAATAAATTTTCTGAGATGATTCATGCCCAATTTGGAAGAACTCCTCAGGAACATTACAAATATGCTTAAAAAAGATACCAAAATAAATTGGAATACATAAGCTAAACAATCCTTTGAGCAATTAAAACATGCACTTATAGAAGCCCCTGTATTAATCAGTCTAGATTACACTAAAGATTTCTATTTATTCTCTTTTTCATCTGAACACACCATTGCACCAGTCCTTTTGCAGAAAAACAATGAAGTCCATGAACAACCCATAGCCTTTTTCAACAAGTCACTGAGAGATGATACACTGAACTACAACATAATGGAGAAACATGTTATTTCCTTGGTAAAATAAATTAAAGATTTTAGAGTCTACATTCTCCATTCACATACCATTTCTTATGTTCCAAATGCAGTGGTGAAAGACATTCTGACTTGGGATAACCCAGATGGTAGGAGAGGTAAATGGATTCCCGTGATTCTGGAATATGATATAGAAATGAAACCAACTAAACTGATCAAGGGTCAAGGTTTGGCCAAACTAATGGTTGAATCAAATTTTCATTCTTTAGAAATAAAAATTTTAGTTGTAGTTGATGAATAGGGAGAGCATGAGACTCCACATGTCAAAGAGGTATTCTCAAATTATCCAAGGTACTCAGACCTTATCTTTGTCTTGCATAATTTACAAGCTCCTCCTAGTCTGACAAAGACTAAATCTAGATTCTTAAAACTTAAAGAATTGAAATATTTCATTTTGAATGGAGATATTTACTAAAAATATGCTGGAGGCATTTTACTTAATATTTTTATTAAAAGACGAGCCTGAAAAAGCATTGCAGGATTACCATGAGGGTGATTGTGGTGGGAATTTAAATTGAAAGGCTATTGCTAACAAGATCCTTAGAGATGGATTTTACTAATCCACCTTATTTGCATATGTCCATAAAAATGTAAACTCCTGTCACAAGTGCCAGGTCTTCGAACGCAAAATAAAACTTTTGCCTTTACCCTTGAAACCTATTTCTATGGAAGCTCTATTCCAACAATGGGTTTTGGAATTTATTGGTGAGATTAACCCACCCTCATCAGGTCATCATAAGTGGATCCTCATAGCTACAGACTACTTAACAAAGTGGATTGAAGTTGTACCTTGCAGGCAAGCCATTGACTCTGTCATTATTAAATTCTTAGAAACTAATATTTTATCTCATTTTGGATGCCCTAGAAAGATTAAAATTGATAATGCAACAAATTTCAGATAAATAAATATAATAGAATTTTGCAGCAAGTATCATATTACTTTGGGACACTCCACAACCTATTACACTCATGGAAATGGGTTAGATGAGTCCTCAAATAAAAGTTTGGTAAATATCATAAAGAAGATGTTGCAGGAAAATAAGAAATCTTAGCACAACAAGTTGGTTCATGTACTTTGGGCTGACAGGCTAACCACAAAAGGATCAATTGGTATGTCCCCATATAAGTTGGTATACGGAATTGATGTTGTTTTCCCCACCTCTTTGGGAGTTCCTGTTATAAAGCTATTGCAAGAAGTACAAGTAGAGCCTAATGATATTCAAAGGAGAGTCAATCAGATGATCCAACTCCAACAGTCCAAAGAGGAGGTGTATAACCACAAGTAATCCAAGAGAGCATTAAGAAGATTTATGACAAAAGAAGCAAGGAGGATGATTTCAAATTGGGTGATATGGTACTAAAATGGGATTCAAGAAATGCAGAAAAGGGCAAGCATGGAAAGTTCGACAGTTTGTGGAAATGCCCTTACATCATCCATGCATATAGAGGAAACAATGCACTCTTACTCAAGGATAGTGATGGAGCAAACCTGCTAGGAGGACCTATAAATGGAAGGATTCTCAAACATTATGTTCCACCATAATGAATATATTAGTCACTCATCCCATTGTACAAACCACTTTTACTTTTACTTTTATGTCATGTGTGAGGTGATTTTTTTTATTATCAGATGGTTGAAGCCCAAAGAGAAGGCCCTGAGCCACTAATCTGGATCACCAATTTTATAATTAGAATAAAGTAGACCAGGTTGCAGAAAAATCACCGAGGAAGGAGATTCAAAGAAGCAGGTAGCTGGATTCTTGGCACCTCACAAGGAGAGCACCATCCTGAAGTGGAGCCACTATTATAACCCTATGTTTCATAGGATCACCTAGTGATTATAATCTCTTATTCTATTTGTATTATATTGTAAATAATTTTTTATTCTGCAAATGATTTACAAAGAAAAAGAAAAAGAACAGAAAGAAAAAGAAAAAGAAAAGAAAAGAAAAAATACAAAAAATCAAAAGAGGGTATAAAAATAGAAAATAAAATGATAAAACCCCATGAAATAATTTGGCTTGATTCATACTGTCTAACCATGATCAAGCTCTTTCAATTTATGCAGATAATATAGGGAATAGATTTGGCTAAACTGTTTAATCTTAACCAAATTAGATAGGGTAGTGAATAAGTTTGATCAAACAATTTAAGCTTGGTCAAATGTCTTAGGTTAGAGTAATTTTTGACCCAACAGTTTAATCTGGGTTAAATTTTCTAAGTAATTAGATTAGGATATAATTTAGCATGTCTTACTTCAATAAAATTGATGAAAGGGTGATTAAATGCTTTGATTTGAGTTGAAATGATGCATTTTTGACCCCTTGGTGACAAACATAAAGAAAAAGGGGAGTTAGAAACACCCATAAAATGTTTTTATCCTAAGTTTCGTGGTGATATGTCAGTTTTGGTGCTTTGTGCTAAAAGGCGCACTAATATCAACGACCGATCCAGATGCGCTCAGATCTATGGTTGGCAGAGAATATCAGATTCCCCCCCCCCCACCCGACCTTTCTTCCTTTAACGGCGAGGGGGGGTCCAAGTTGGTGGTTTTCCAAGCACTGGTCCCACATAATGTGTCACATTCCTCTTAAATCATACCCCCCTCACTCCTTACCTCTTACCACCTACCCCCACTACAAGTAAACTGCCAAACCACTCATCCATATAACCTCCGTGATCCGCCACTACACTCCACTATCTTGCCTACACGTCACACTCCACACACCTATCGCCCATCACATCCCATCCACCCATTGGCCATTCAATTCCCTCCACATAACATCCGATATGTTCATTGTCCAATCAATGCAGTCAACCATTATTGTTACCCATCCAAATCACCCTCTGCTCCATAACAGACACCCCGTTCAACCATTTAACTCCGTTATTTCACCATTGTTGCACTATTCATCAATCCAGATGCATTTGACACCACCATTTCCCATTCTCAATACAACCTCCATCAATATTACTATCAAAAACCACCATTAAAACCTGGTAAACACAGTTAACGTCTTTTTTCATTTGCAGGTATCAGTTTGACCATGGCGCCCAAGTCTAAAGCCACCGAAACTGAAGAAAATCATTTCCTCCCTCCTCTTGTCGACCTGGATCGCATACCCTTGGTCGATAAAGATTATTTAATTATAGAGCTGAAGTTTGAATTTGACTTCTTTGAATTACACTTCTGGCTCAAGGATGTTTTTCTGGATCAGAGCGATGAGATCAGACTCTGGGAGTCCAATCTCCCACTGTACCTTTTTCCCTAGACATAACATTTCCTTAAATTTACCCTGAAATTCCAAGCTCAATACCTTCCCGACCAAAGGGCCATTATTTCTTCATATGGAGAAATGCTTTTCACCATTACCCCTGAAACGATAAATCAAATATTGCAGATACCCAAAAATGATTCTGCCTCCTCCTTCTCCATTGAAATTTTGACCGAGCTATACCAAAATTTTTCTTTCCCACAGAGAGCTCAGATCTTTGAACTTCTCCTACCTGAAAATGCTCAATTACCCAAAAAGAATCCCCCATATTATTTCTCCATATTCTTAGTTAAAGGTAACCAGATCATCTCATCCCTATGTTTCCTACTAGGATACTATTATGATGAATGGGTAGATGAACCCATTCTGGGTTTTCTATCCATTTTCTCCACTGAGGAAAAGGCTACTACACAGTTTGACTACAGACAGTTTCTAGCTGACAACATCCATTAATAGTTGTTCAAGTTTTCTACAGAAGGTATGTTTAGGTATTCTTCAATATTGGTGTACCTATTCCTATTTTTCCAAGAAGACAAGTTCTCCTTCTCCCAACAGAAGTTGGACCAAGATGGTAACCCTCAACCTGTGACCTCCTGGATATCCATAGTGAGGAATAACTCATGTGAGTTCAACTTCAAGCAGTTCATTGACCAATTCTACTATCCAATGGTATGCATGCTCAGTGGAAGAACATAACCAAGGATAAACAAGGAAAATTAGAGAATTCTACACTTGTCAAACCTAGCTAAAACAGGGGATTGGTACCTCTACTAGGATCATACAGAAATCAAGATCTACAGATGTGAATTATCCCCTTACAAGATACCAAAGTATTTTCCTGTCAAGATATTTTCTCTGGAATATATCAGACGGATGATAAATTCAAATGATATTCACTTTGTAGATTTCAAGAAGAAACAACAACTCAGGATCAAAGGTCAGATAGGTTCTTTCATTTACAACAACAAAGATGTAGGGGAAGAAGCCAACAAGTTGTTAAAGGACATGAATTTCAATCTAAGTTTCCCATGGCACTATGATCCTTATGACATTATTGCATAAACTAGGCTTAAGAACAATATTTGTCCATATGCTAATGTGTCTAAACCTGAAGTTGAAAAATTCATGAACCAGACAGAGTGGGAGGAAAACACTCTGCTAGACACAGAACAACATCCTTCATGAACCAACATTTGAAATACCATTACTCCACAGGTACAAGAAGAGAAGAGGGCTAGGAAATAAGTATCTCCCTCTGTCACATAAGTCTCAGCAGAAGACTTCCAAGTCTATAGGAAGAGGACCAAAACCAACCATACAATTGACAGGTCCAGAGAAGAAGAAACTCAGTCCACCATAGTTATGGAAGGACCACACTCATCACTCTTCTCAGGTAGTCATCATATGATGTCCATTTCTTCATCCAAAAAATAGACTGATACCACATTGTCAACTAATTCCTCACAGGAGCCTATAGGACTTAATATTTTTGAGAAGTATAACTTCATTAAAAAGAAGAATGAGATTTTGACCAAGAACACCTATGCACAGTTTTGTAAGAAGACATCGAAAACACAACACAGGTTATTATCTGCCTTCGACATAGAGAAAGGAAGGATTCATATGGAATTCCTACAGGCACATGTTCCTCATCCCAAGTCAATTTCTGATTACAAAAGGGCCACATTTGAATTCGATGTCAAAGAGGTGCATCCAACAGATCAAATGGATATGCATAGATAGACTGGGGAGATGATTTTCTCCACCCTGGAAAATACCTCCATGACTGTTGCAAAGTTGTAGGTCTCCTTAAAAAATGTCCAATCTCATTTGAAGATGGAGAGGACATCCCCCTAGAAAAAGATAACAAGATCAAATATTTGGAAGAGCTGGTACTCAAAATTGGATATGATCCATAAAATGTTAAGGCAGTCGAGGAACTACTAAAGAAGAAGAATATTGGCATAGCCTCCTTAAGGAAACAACTAAATCTCCCAGCCACTGAAGATTCACAGACGAAGGATATGGCTGAGACCGAAGGCCACAAGGAGGAAATGTTGAAGTCAATCATGGAGAAGAACATATAGATCAAGGAGATGGAAGATGAGCTAGATAAGCTAGTCAAAGAGAAGGAACAAAATGTGTCAATGAGTGTCATCCCACTGCAAGAAGTTCCTCTCACAATAGTCAGTACAACATCAACAACCACTAAAACATAACTTCCATCAGCTATCTCAGTAATATATCTAGATGCTTCTTACAAATTGGCAAAGTCAATGGAGGACATGACTCTGCAAGGAGAAGAAATTAAAAGACTACAACCAGAGATCAGAAACCTCCAGAAACTAAAATCTATGTTTCAGTCAAGCTACAACACAAAGAGGCACAAGTCACAAAGACTCACCCAAGAGATATAGAAGTTGCAGAAAGAGACAATCATGGCCAAGACATTATCAAAATCCAAGGAAAACATATGGATGGACATCAACCAGTCAATGATAGAATTATGGTCCCTGATACAAATTGTGTTTGAACAACATGAACTCATGCAGAGATCCAGACAAGCCATCAACAAGTTAAAGGGAGAATTGGGAGAAAAGCCTATCGAGGCCACAAAAATCATCATGTTTTTGAATTCCAAGACCAAAGAAGAGTTGGAAGCACTGAAAATAGAGGATAGGATAGAAACAATCCTTGAGGTCAAGAAGGGATTGATGCTGCAACTTGAGGAGAAATATCAGACAATGGATATTGGATTGCAAAGGTTTTTCATCAAGGTCAACTCACTACACAAGAAAGGTCTTCCAGGCTTACTAGTGATCAATGATAAACTGCTTACTCTATCAAACTACAAATAGAAGATCCTCGCAGTAGCGAAAGATAGCTCTAAATTTATAGGCATACAAGGGAGAATAACTGGAAATGATTTCTTAGAAACTCTATAGTTGGACCTAAACATCCAACACGAGATAAAGTACATCTTCATCACAAAGCCAACCTTTGCCAAGTACACAGAGATGGATGAAACTTACGAAAGGTTACTCAAGGTTTCCATCCCTAGTCAAAAGACACGAGAAGACCTATGTGCCTTAGTTGAGTAGAGATGAGGTGGACATCCGAGTCAGTATGAAGACAGTCAAAGTCAAGTTGATGAATCACCAACTACTTCCCCGAGAATCAACACCGAAGATTCGAATACATCATCAACAGTCCTATTATTTCGTAATTTGTAATCTTGTTACTTAGATTTTTATTCCACCATATCCTATTCATTAATGACATGATCATATGTAATTGTTGTATAAATACTTCTCACTTATAATTATTGAGGGTTGATTTTTGCGCCCAGGAAGCTATCTTTGTAATCTTTTTGAGAATATCGACCAGTAATAAAAAGACCGATTCATAGGATTCTTGCATTTGGATGTTGGTGATGTTCATCTTGCTCTGTTAATGTTTATCATACTCTGTAATCATTGATGTTTTTTGTTTCTAATCGTTTAAAGGAAGTTGATGAACATAATTTGTCTCGAGCACTTTGTTTATGGTCTTTAGCGATCTGCATGTTATTCTTTTGATATTAATAAAATAAATTCTTAATTTCTTCTTTGCTTGATTGAATATCTCACCTATTCTATCTTTCCACCACATTTAAATATAATAGATCCAACATTCTCACTATCTCGCCCTATGAAGAAATCTATAAAAGTTGTATCTGATCTTAATCTTTAACACAGACCCCATAGACCAATGGATGTTTAATGCAAGTACTTCAACCAATCTTTATAAACAAAACAACAAACTCAGATTATTATAACTAGCATAGTATTTAAAACTCAAACATATCTAAATCCTACCGAGATATCCCTCTCTGGAACTAGCAGGGATAGATCCCAGTTTTGAAAGCAATTTTGGTAAGTTACCTCTGTTAATTTCTTATTCCCTTAACAGCCTATGGGAATTACAGAGTGATAACACCCTTCATCAACATAGTTTTCTTGAAGAGGTGGCTTAATCTTGTTATCAAGACCTCTCTGTTCCCTTTGGTCTCTAGGTTCTCTTTGTTTGATCTGTGGAGGATTTCTTCTGAAATTGGGATTTTGAATCTGAGGACCAGGATGATTCTCTCTAGGTAGGTTTCTATCACCGATTTCTAGTCTTTCCATCATTCTCTCCATGTTTATGACTAAAGAATCAATTTTGGCATCTGAAGTAGAATTGGAAGTTTCTTCTTTAATTGCAACTCTCCTTTCAGTTCATTGTCTAGCTCTCCTAGCAAACATATTTTCTTCAACACTTACAACACTCTTTTTCATATCTTCCAGATTTGCAGAATTTATTTCTCTCAGTTGGTAGGACATATCAACATCAAATCCATCAGGGAAATTGATCAAGGCCAAGCCTTTAGGAGGTTTGATATCGACAGGAATTTCATTTTATATATTATTAAAATGAGTGGAATAGTCTTGTATAGTTTCCCCTTGGTGTCTTCTGATATTTTCATATTCAGATAAAATTTGGAGAGGGATTTTCTTTACCTCCCATCTACTGAGAAAAGATTGATGAAAAGAAACAATATCAACAATGCTAGAAATGGGAAATGCTTTGAACCATTTCTTGATATCACCAGTTAAACTTTGTGCAAAGAGACTCATTTGAACATCTACCTCATCAACTTCCTGTGAATAAAAAAAGCCATTCATTTTATCCACATGTTGTTGTGCACTAAGGGTTCCAGTGCCATCAAAATGGGGAATCCTAGTTTTATAGTCCTAGGGCATGTTATGTAAGGGAGAAACTAACACCGGGGGAGCATATATTGCTACCATGATTGGCGGAGGAGGTTGGATGACAACCTATACAATTGGTGGAGAAGTGACAAAAGATGTGGAAGAAGCAAGGCTGGGAGGTATGGAATGAGTTGCTTGAGGATTGACAGAAGATGCAAAAATAGATAGGGAAAAGAGCTCAATAGACTATTGGAAATGGGATTTATACAATGCTTGGTCAAGATTTGATTCTAGATCTTGTAGTTTCTCAAACTCTTGAAGGATCTGTTGATCAAAATCTATTCTGGGAGAGAATATTTCAGGGGTTCTAGGTTGGATTGTGACAAGCTTCTCTTGAAGAGAAGTGTCCCTATGAAGAGGAATGCTACTCCCTTTACCTTCTGCTTTATTTCTTTTTCTGATTAATTTTTTTGGATTACCTACTACTTTTAGAGGTTTTGGATCAGGGTGAGATCTAGTGTGAATTCTTTTTGGATCCAAAACTTAAATTTTAAGAAATCTAATTTAATATGTACAAATTTCAACAACCTTTGAACATTTATCTCTTGAAGGTTAGATCTTTGATTGTTTAGAAATAAATTTTTCTAGGGGATACAATTCAAAAAGTTCAAAAATTTGTTCGATTCCCTAGTATGGTCGCCACTATGTTAGCGCTTTGTAATTCCCAGAGGTTGTCAAGGGTAGAAGAAATTGACAGAGGTAACTTACCAAAACCACTTTTGAAACTGGGATCTAGCCCTTCCAGTTTGAGAGAGGGATCTCTTTGTATGATTTAGATCTATTTGGGTTTTAGATATTAGGCTAGTTAAAATAGTTTGAGTTTGTTTGTTTATAAAAGTTGGCTGAAGAAAATCATTAAACTTCCATTGGGATATGGGGTCTGTATTAAAGATCAGGATCAGAGGCAAGTTTTATGAGGTTCTTTCACAGGGAAAGTTAGTGATACCATTGGATCTATTAATATTAAATGAGGTGGAATAGACATAATAAGATGTGAGAGTCTGTTGAGTAAAGAATAAATCAAGAATTTCTCTACTTAACTTCAGATGAATCACATGTAGATCACTAAAAGACCATAAACTAAGTATACAAGACAAATTATGTTCATTAACTTCCTTTTAATGATTAGAAACTGAAAACAAAATGATCATAGAGAAAAGTAAACATTTAACAGAGAATGATAAACATCACTAATGATCAAACACAAGAATATTGTGAATAAACTTTTTATTGTTGGTCGATCCTTTTGAAAAGATTACACAAATAGCTCCTTGGGTGAAAAAATCAACCCTCAATACTTCGAAGTGAGAAGTATTTATACAATAGTTACATATGATCCTTTCATTAATGACTAAGATATTGTGGAGGAAAAATCTAACTAACTAGATAACAAGTTACAAAATAATAGGAATGTTGTTAATCTATTCGAATCCTTGGTGTTGATTCTGGGGGGAGTAGTTGATGATTCATCGCTTTGACTTGACTGTATTTTTCCTACTGACTCGGAAATCTACCTCACCTTTACTCAAGTAAAGAACGTAGGTCTTCCCATCTCTTTTGACTAGGGATGGAAATCTTGAGTAACTTTTTGTATATTTTGTCCATTTCAGTGTACTTGGAAAAAGTATGCTTTGTAATAAAAATATATTTTATCTCATGTTGGATGCTTAGGTCCAATTGTATTGTTTCTAAGAAATCCTTCCCAGTATTGCTTCCTTGTATACTTGAAAATTTAGAACCATCCTTTTCCACTGTGCTAATCTTTTGCCTATATTATGACAAAGTGATGATCTTATCATTTATCACTAGTAGTCCAGGGAGACCCTTTTTGTGTAGCGTGTCAACCTTGCTAAAAAATATATGCAGTCCAATGTACATCATCTGGGCTTTCTCCTCTAGCTGAAGAATTAATCCTTTCATGGTCAAGACCTTCTTGACCTCAAGGATGGTCTTCATCTTGTCTTCAATTTCCAATGCCTCTAACTTTTGTTTGGTCTTGGAGTTCAGGAACCTAATGAGCTCAGTGGCCTCTATAGGCTTCTCCCCTTATCTTTTCAATTGTTTGTCTGGCCTTCTATACCAGTTCATGTTGTTAAAAACCAATTTGTATGAATGGTCACATCTCTTCCATTGACTTGTTGATGTCCATCTAGATGTTTTCCTTGGCCTTAGAAAAAGTTTTAGCCATGACAGTTTCCTTCTACAACTTTTGTAATTCTTGACTGAGTCTTTGTGATTTATGCATTTCTGTGTTATAGTTGGCCTGGAACATGGAATTCAGGTCCTGGAGGATTTTAACCTCTTCTTTCAACTTTCTAATTTAATCCCCTTGCAGTGACATATCCTCCATAGACTTTACGATCTTCTCAGAGGCATCTAGAACTTTTACTGGGATGGCTGATCGAATCTCAACTGTTGTGGTTGCCTCTGCTATACTAACTCCTGTGAGAGGAACTACATCCAGTGGGATAACAACCATATGCACACTATGTTCTTTCTCTTTAACCAATGTTTCTAACTCAGCTTTGCTATCCTTTATCTGTTCATTCTTCTCCATTATCAATTTCCACAACTCCTCTTTATGGCCTTCACTTTTAGCTATTTCCTTTGTCTATGAATCCTCAGTGGCTAGAAGTTTCAATTGTTTTCTCAATAAGGCTATGTCAACATTTTTCTTCTTCAATAATTATTTAGTTGCTTTGACATTAGAAGGGTCATAACCAATCTTTAGCACCAACTCCTCTAGGGATTTGATTTTATTATCCTTGGCCAAGGATGATATCTTTTCCATCTTCAACTGATATTAGACGTTGTTTAGAGACACCTGCAATTTAGCAGTATTCAATGATGTGTTCGTCAGAGTGGAGAAAATAATATCTTATGTTTGCCTATGCATGTCCATTTGATCTACTGGATGAACCTCTTTCATATCAAACTCAAAAGATGCTTTCTTGTAATTAGAAGTTTCCTTGGGATGAGGGACCTATGTCTGTAAGAATTCCATATGTATTTTCCCCTTCTCTATGTCAAATGAAGACATTAATCTATGATGGGTTGTAGATGTCTACTTCCAAAACTGGGCATATGTGATGATATTCAGAAGCTTATTCTTCTTCTTTATCATTTTGTATTTATAAAAATTACTTGATCCTATTGGTTCCTGGGAGGACTCAGCTGGAAGTGTAGTTTCTACTTGTTTCTTAGATGAGGATGTGGACACTATGTGCTGGATTCCTGAGAAAATTGATGAATTTGGTCCCTCCATAACTATAGTTGATTGTGTTTCTCCTTCTCTAAAACTGTCTGGTGTGTGGCTAGTCTTAGTCCTCTTCCTGTAAACTTGGAAGTCCCTAGCTGACACCTATGTGATTGAAGGTGGAAATTATTTTTTGGCTCTCTTTTCTACTTGTACTCGAGGAGTGCTGGTATGAGAGGAATTAACAATGGGGGGTTCTTCTTCAGTTTCCAACAATGTATTTTCCTACCAATATGTCTGATTCATAAAATTTCCTATATCAGTCTTTGGCACATGAGCATAAGGATAAGTCTTATGTTTGAGCATGATTTCTGATATAATGCCAAAGGGGTAATAATTCCATGGGAAGCTTAGACTGGAATTCATCTATTTCAAAAGGTTGTTGGCCTCTTCTCTTGAAAATCTGTTGTTACATATGAAAGAACCAATTTGGCTCTTGATCCTGAGTTGTTTCTTCTTCTTGAATGATACATCAAAGTTTATCATCTGCCTAATGTATTCCAATGCAAAGATTCTATCAGGGAGGTATTTTGGCAGTTTCTATGGTGGCAATTCACACCCATAAACTCTGATCTCAGTATGGTTCTGGTAACGATACCAGTCCCATGTTTTGGATAAGTCTGATAGGTGAATAATTCTATGGACCTCCTCATTTATCCTTGGTTCCATTATGTTGCCGAGCATGCACAACACTAGATTCTAAAATTGATCGATGAAGTGTTTGAAGATGAAATTAGATGAATTCTTCCTCACTAGTGATGTCTAGGAAGTCATTGAATGAGGGTTCTCGTTTTGATCCAATTTCTGGAGAGCACATGAGAATATGTTTGCTTGGAAGAAAAGGAACAAGTACACCAACACTGAGGAGTAACTGAACATTCCCTCTACTGAGAACTTGAAGAGATGTTCATGCATATTGTCAGCCAGATACTAATTGAAATTGAACTGAGTTGTAGCTTTCTCTTCTAGGGAAAGAAAGTTTCTTATAGAGGTCATTCGAGATTTCAATGGAGAAAGGGTTAACATAATTGTCTCTAGGGATCTGTAGCATCTGGTTTATTGATTTAGGGGTAATGGTGAACATAGTTTCACCAGACGAAGACACGATGGCCCTTTGGTTGGGAAGGTAATGGGATTAACACTTAAGGGAAAACTCAAGGAAATGATAGGTCTAGGGAAACATGCACAATGACAGATTAGTATCCCAAAGTCCGATCTCGTCACTTTGGTCTAAGAAAATATATTTTAGCCAAAAGTGTAGTTTGAAGAAATCGAATTCACACTTCGGCTCTGGAACTCGGTAATATTTATCAGCCATGGGGGCATGGTCCAAGTTGATGGGAGGAGGAAGAAACATGTTTTCTTCTATTTAGAAAGATTTTGTTTTGGGCGCCATAATTAATAGAGATCTGAAGGCGAAAAGGTATTGACTATAATTACCCAGTTTAAAGGTGCATGTTGATGGTGTGTCTGGTGGCGGTTAGCTTGAAAACTGAGAACAAAGCTATTTTGCCTGTGTCTGGATGGTGAACAGTATGGTAATGGAAAAGAACCAGAGTTAAACGGTGTAGGGGGGTGTTCGTTATGGCACGGGTGGTGAGTTGGATGAGTAATGGTCATGGGGGATAACATTGATTGGCCAATGGGTAGATGAGTGTGATGTGTGACAAGGTAGTGGGGTACGATGGCAGAGTGAACTGGGCGGTATTGGATGAGCATTTAGGTGCTTTCCCCAGAGGGGGGGGGTAGGTGGTAAGTGAAATTGAGTGGGTGGGGGTGGGGGGGGGGGTCCGGTAATATATGGATATGACATGTTGCAAGGGGGCCACGCTGGGAAAACCTCTCTCTCGGACCCCCGCCCCCCACTGTTAAAGGAAGAAAAGATGGGGGGGTCCGAAAATCACTGTCGATCGTTGATATGGGTGTCTATGGATCAGCCGCTGAAAAGTGTGTGCCCTTTAGTCATAACATGATAAAATGTAAAATCTCGATAACACTTAGGATAAAAACATTTTGTGGGTAGTGCTAGCTCCCCTTTCTTTATTTTTTCACCAAGGGGTCAAAAACACATCAAATTAACTCAAATAAAAGACATTTAATCAATATTTTTGCAAATCTTATT
>WSFP011407034.1:0-25313 GCA_009831015.1 Picea engelmannii
GAATGATGAATGCTTTCTCCTTCTCATAGCATAACTTTCATCGAAATTAAAAGATTTCATATTCATCTCTTTGCATAACTTTCGAGTCGATCAAAACACCATATTATCCACGCCATTTTCCTTTTGAGTAACAACAACCTTAAAAATCAAGCGCTAAACTAAAAATTGATTAGACATTTTTACATTTTCTGGTAGCAAACCTACATTAGATTAGTTGTAGGGCTTTGGAATAGGTGTGAAAGATAACTTTCCAAAGCTGCAAACAAACATAGGATCTTTTGTTAGGGAGCAGTGAAATCCAATTGCTACATTTTGTCCTGGGAAACCCTTCTCACACAAGGGTCAATCACAAGGTCGCATTAAGACTGGTAGAGTTATGCACCCTGCTTTGTTGGTCTTGGTGTAGATATTGTGCGTATTATGGGGGTCGCTTGAAGGTATACCCACAATGATTAGTGGAAGCCTTTCAATTTGATTTCGGGCTAGATACCTTGCCCTTGTGTGTGGATCGGTCTGTCGACTATTTCCCCAGGCATCACTGTTGTAGTTGGTAACCTTAGTGGCCTATCTCTTTAGGGTCTTTACACAAGGTTACTGTGGAGGGGCAAGTATTCACAGTACCTGGAATCGACGTTGGCCAGACTCACTTGGGCTCCTTGGAGGGTATACCCACAATTATGTGTGGGAGCTTGCACTAGGGTGTAAGTCTGTTAAACAGGTTGTCAGCGTAAACTTTTCCACCCGCTCTATCTCAACCCCTTCTTACTTTGTTCCCGCGACATTGGATTTCATCAACAACTAGTGTGCTCATTGTGAGAAGGTTTTGTTTTCTTGCTAGATTTTTAGCGTGTGTTGTTTGTTCTCCCTAGAAGAATCTAGGTTGGATATTTATTTTTATGGCGTCAGTTCTTGGAATGACCAATGAAGGAACCCCTTTTCCAGGGGAACCCTTTGTTTTTCCTTCTTACGGAAACGTTGGTCCTCCTTACATCGCTACTTTGAGCCTTCCAGGTCTCACAATTGGGTTACTGGTATGGTTGTTTTCCACTCCCGAGATCTTGAATACAAGTGCTTCAGATGTAAGCACACCACCCACACATCAACCTCATGTTGATCTTTCTCCTTCTTCGCCCGTCAGGTCTCCTTCCATTTCTTCTTCTTCGCCTAGTGAAAGCTTTAAAGTGAGTAGCCAAATTGATAAGAAGAAGAAGAAACAGAAAGAGAAGAAGAAGAACTAGAAAGGGACCAAGCCTCCAACTACATCAAATGTTGGATCCAAGAAACCAACTACTATTAATAGTACTGGGAGTGTTGATGAGGTAAACAAGATTAAAATGAAGAATCTGAAACCCAAATTCCCTTGCAGTCTTTGTAAGGGTGACCATTTTATGAGGGATTACTCGGGTATTCCCAAGGTCTTATAAATGTGGTCTTCCACATCATCGACCCCTGCTAGACATGTTGATGATACCCCGTCAACTAGTGACGTTAAGGTTGGTAAGAAGAAGACAATTGCCAAATTTCCTTGCATGTTATGCGAAGGTGATCATTATTCTCACCTTTGTCCTCATATGTACGAGGCTTCTTCTCTTTTGTAAAAAAATCAACTTCCAATTGGTTATCATAAGATTTCCCCCAAACCATCATTAGTTGATGGAATGGTCAATCCGGTTCCATCCCTGGTCAGTCCGGTTGATCATGTGGTCAATATAGTTTCATCCTCGGTTGAACCACTAACCAAAGTAGCTGATCTAGTTCCTTCCTCAGTTGATCCCACTCCTCCATTGAGGAGTTCCAAAGTGGTTGGTCTGGTTACTTCATTGGTCAATCCCACTCCTCCTCTGAAGAGTGCCAAAGTGGTCAATTTGGTTCTACCATCGGTCAATCCCACTCCTCCTTTGAGTAGTGCCAAAGTGGTTGCTCCGGTTACTTCATCAGTAAATCTCAATCCTCCTCTAAAGAGTGCCAAAGTGGTCGATCTGGTTCCACCATCGGTCGATCCCACTCCTCCATTGAGGAGTGCCAAAGTGGTTGCTCTGGTTACTTCATTAGTCAATCCCACTCCTCCTTTGAAGAGTGCCAAAGTGGTCGATCTGGTTCCGCCATCGGTCGATCCCACTCCTCCATTGAGGAGTGACAAAGTGGTTGCTTCATTTACTTCATCGATCAATCCCACTCTTCCTCTGAAGAGTGCCAACGTGGTCAATTCGATCCCATCATCAATCGACCCTACTCTCCCTCTAGAGAGTAAACCCGATTCTGCCCACGTTTTTCTCGTTGATACAGGATCTACCGTGCCGGGGGGCATTCCTCCTTCTCTTGTGAAAACCCCTCCAAGTAATGAGGCCATCCTTTTTGATTGGGGTGTGCTGCCTGGACCTCGTCTTCCCTCTCACATTCCTTTCAATATTACAGTACAAGTTTGTGGTCGGGATGTGCCTCATGCGCTGATAGATGAAGGTTCATCCGTTCGTATTTTGTCCTCTATTGCTTGGCAAGCTTTGGGTTATCCTAATCTTGTGCCAGTTACCTAGACTCTGTTCTCTTTTAACATAAGAACCAACCACCCTTTAGGAATCCTTCCTCAGTTTCTCATAACTTTGGGAGGGAAAAATGTCTTTATTGATGTTATGGTAGTCCAAGACCCCTTGGATTTCGATTTACTACTTGGGCAAGATTATGTCTATGCCATGAAATCTATTGTATCCACTCTTTTTCATGTGATATCGTTCCCGCACAATGGAAGAATGGCGACTATTGATCAACTTTCATTTGTTGGCCCTGACTTGACCATCAACCCCATGACCTACCTAAACAGTTCTTATATGCAGTCGGTATCACCCCTGCCATAGGTCAATTATGTGGCGTTGTCTCCCATGACTTCAAATTCCGATGACTTGGATTTGATAGTTGACATGGTGATTTATTTGGTAGGGCCATTGGAGCCTGATCTCCTTACCCCTGTCGCAACCCTCGACATGTGTTCCTTCCAGACCATTCTTCTTCCATCCAGTGAAGATATCTTAGAATCCATGACCGAGTTTTTTCCCTTGACATGGTGCCCTTCTAGAGCGTTATCCTCTTGGAAGCCATGATCAAGAAGAGTCTATGAGCATAGTTTTCCTCTCTATGGAAAGCTCATTAAAAAATGAAACATAATCTATGAGCATATTTTTTTCTCTCTGTAGCAAGCTCGTTAAAAAATGAAATATAAATCTTGGGGTTGAACCCGAAGCCTTGAGCATAGTTCTTTTCTTGTGTCAAGCTCGTTAAAAAATGAAACAGTCACCTCTCCTATTGGGTCAAATCTTTCGCCATATCTCGTAGATGTCAAGTCGAGTCTTTCGTTAGGTCTCATATTTGAACCTTCATTTCATCCACCTATATCCTTTTTCTCCATCTAGTACAGAAATTGGTGACAACCTCAAAGTCGGTGAATGAATTGAATCTTGGGGGGCATGTCTCCAGCCTTTGATGATCATTCTGGAGTTAAGACACTAGATTTTCAATCTGGGGGCATACTGAGCATGGTATTAGTTCCTTCTCACGCTCGAAAAAACATGAGAACACAACCGAGTAAAATTTTATCACTTTTCGGACTCGTAAAGGTTATACGAAAAAGGAACCCCCTGGAGTGTCCTTTAAGATCTTTTCATACTCTCTAAACATGAAATGATTGTCGAGTGATCTTGCTTCCTTTCACACTCATTAAAAAGTTTGAAAGGGCATCTTTCGAGTGATAATTTATCTCTTTTTCGGCCTCACGAGACTAAAATTACGAAAAAGGAAAACATTGGAGTCGTCTTTAAGTCATTTTCAGACTCTCTAAATATGAAAAACCATCGAGTTTACCTTCTCTAGACTCGTTAAACAATCATACATTGAAGGGCCCATATGGGACCGAACCCTTACTTCTTCCAGTTCGTTAAACAAAGGAAGAGGGACTTACCGAAGGTGAGTTATATCGAGCATGTGTTACCCTCCTCGAGCTTGTTAAACTAAAAAGAGGTACTTGTCTATCTGGATGGGGGAAAAGTTGAAGGAAGCAAGCCAAGCAAATATGCCACATATTTGAGTTTGATTTTTAAAGGTTTAAAAGTGAAAGTTTCATTGATTAATGTTTGATTTACGATAATTTAAATCCGGTAACACAGTTCAAATTACCAACCCAACCCAAGTATATTTTGAATCTAGTTTCCCAAGGTAATTTGAAATTTCTTTGCTTTCTATCATTTCATTTTATAAAATGGAATTGTCTAAGTAAATTATAGATAAAAAACCTTTAACAGTCGAAGAAGAGTGTTGAATTTTTACTTATACATCTAGCAATTACAGTTCTTCTTTATTATTACAATCATTTATCACATTAGCTGTATAAATAAGATCAGTGAAAGAGAGGCAATCACACAAACAATAGAGACACACATATTATCCTGGGAAACCCTATTGGGGAAGAAATACCAACAAAACTTCCTCAATATAGATAGTCCAAAGACCAAACAAAAGATCCTCCTCTACTCCTTCACTAGGAAGAGTAGTGCACCACTTGACCAAGAAATACCAATAGATAGACCAAAACTCTCCTTGACGTCACCCCCAGTTGCAACAGTTTCTCCTTCAAGACTTGCGCATTGGAGAGATGGTTAGTGAGTGTGTTCAAATGAGGCACTGACCTCTCTTATAAATAGGGTATGGCTAACCTATAATTATTTCTGGGCCGACCTATCACTTTACTCTCTTAATTTACAATTAACTGTCAAGGCACAATAGGGCTGAATTTTACTAAGGCATAATAGGGCCTAATTAAATATAATATAATATTATTATTCAACTCTCTCTCAGGTAGAATATTCTTTGAAGTTACAATATTTCAACAAACCCCCTTAACAAGAAGGGTATTCTACTGAAAACATTAATAACAACTGAATGGACTCAATACAACATCAAGAGGAGGGGACATCATCATCAACATCGGGAACATTGTCAGCCATATCTATAGATCATTGGAATTTTTTCTCATCATCAATATTAGTAGAAACTGAACATCATCATCATCTGTAGCATGGAGCTATAGTAACATCATCATCATCAACAACATGAAGCTGGAACATCAACATCATCAACAACATGAAGCTGTAATGACAACATCAACAATGCGAAGCTAGAACATCAACATCAATAACACAAATCTGGAACAACAACATCAATGGAAACAACAACTTGGAGTTGGATTAACATCATCATCATCATCAACATGAAGTTGGAATATCGATATAAATGGAAACAGGATGAGGCATGTGCATCAACAACAAAATCTGTGGTACTATGACAGACCGTCCTTATCGAAACTTTGGGATCTGTCCAGAAATCATAAGATTCCCTAGGATATAAAATCCTAACTGAGCTACCACGTGTTACTTTGACAAACCATCCTTACTTGAATTTCATGATCTTCCCAAGAATCATAATATTCCCTACGATATAAAATCCTAACTGACCTACCACTACTGACCATTGCTGGAATATACATGCAGAAGTAGTCTACATACCATCTTTCCTAGACCTTCGAGATCTCTCCAGGGATGATCAATCCTCTAGGATATAAAATCCTAACTAAGGTACCCGCTGTTGGTCAGGATACCATAGTATCATCAACATCACTCGCCCTTTCGAGGGAGGTCCTTTTGGACTACACCAAGCTTGTATCGGAAGTACTCAAACTTCACATGAGACATAGGCTTAGTCAACACATCTGCAACCTGCTCATCTGTACCAACATGCTGGAGCTTCACATCTCCCTTCTGTACCAATTCACAAATGTAGTGGTACCAGATCTCAATGTGCTTCATTTTATCGTGGAACACTGGGTTCTCTTTCATCTTTATGCAACTATGGTTATCACAAAATATCATGATAGAATCCATCTCTAAGTCAAATAGACATGTCAATAAATTATGAATCCATATGGGTTCATAACTGGCATAGCATGCTGCAATGTACTTTGCTTCTGAGATCAATACTGGATTGCTTCCTACTTTACCACGAATTCATGGCTGACCCTAAACTGAAACAACATCCTGAAGTTCTTATTCTTTCTGAAGCACTTCCAACCCAATCTGAATTAGTATAGCCATACAATCTAAAGTCATGATCTCCAGTATAACAGAGACCATAATCCAACGTACCCTTAAGGTATCTCATCACATGCTTTGTAGCTACAAGGTGAACATGTCTAGGCTCCACCAGATACTGACTCAATGTGTTCACATCAAAGCATATATCTGGCTTGGTATTCGTCTAATACATCAACGAACCAATCATCTATCGGTATAGAGTAGCATCAACTAACTCTGACAAAGTATCAACCAAGAGCTTCAAATTTGTATCCGTGGGTGTGGACATGGCTTTACATTCCAACATGTAAAACTTATTCAGTATTTCAACTCCACAATTCCCTTGGTTAAGGAAGATATTCTCTGGGCTCTGCCAAACTTCAAGACCTAAGAAATAATGCATTAGGCCTAGGTCTTTCATCTCAAATTCTGCAGTGAGCTTCCTTTTTCAATCTGTGATGAGCTTTTCTTCTCCTGTCAAGAATAATTCATCCACATATAGTAGCAATACAAATGGCTCATAATTAATAACCTTGAAGTAAATATTAGAATCAACTTTACTCTTGGTAAATCCCAAGCTCGTTAGGAAACTGTCAATTCTGCCGTACCAAGCTCTCAGATCTTGCTTCAACTTGTAGACATGAGTCTTCTTGTTCTGTACTTCGAAACCAAATTTTCACATCACATTGTACCAACCTGGTACACTTGCTTAACTGCAACTCAATCTGCATAATCATGTGTTGGTTCTATGTCCTTTCTGCAAATCACTATCTGTCTCACTACTTGAGAGTACACCCTCTACTTTTTCTGCAATTGTTCCTTCTGGAATTGAGATTCTGCACCTGTAGATGTTATTTTTGAAGTTGATAATGACTACTCCATTCCCACTGTAACTGCTACAATCTGAGAGTAGCTCCTCTACTCTATCACGGCAACAACTTCATCTGAAACTGAGAGTGGCTCAATAACTGATACTAAAAGTAGCTCTTCTTATTTCATAGAGGTAACTCTATCTCATATATTCATGTCTCCATGGCCCAACTCATGTAATGCACCAACTGGCACTAGAGACAACTCAATCTCAAATACATGGATTTTGATACCTTCTCCCTCTGTGTTGACTTCTTTTAATGAATCATGTTAGTTTTATATACACTTTTTTGATTACTAGAGCAAGTGTCTTGTCATAGTTTTCTCTCTCTTGCTGGGAGAATCCTTTGGACAAAAATTAGGTTTATGCATCTCTATTAATGGTCCTGTGGAGGATGCTCCTCCTTACTATATCGTGAGGGTTGAATCCTCTTGAAATCTAGCTCCTTCTAAGACGGTACTTGGTGGGGTCACCTGTCTCACCATTGGTTGAGCCATCTGCTTCTCATGATATGGTTCATCAATGCTATATGGATTTTTTCATCTTGCAGGATATACTTGGTGTTGAATACCAAGTCTTAAAATGAAAAGCTGAGTCAAACTTCAAACAAATTCTACTTCCTGTCAAGGCGGATTCATTATCCATTGACCAAGTCTAATGTGAGTTCTATTCTAATGTTTTGTCATCTTTGGAGCCTTTTTCTCTTTACAATCAATCTCCATATGAGATACTTTGTATCTCAAAAATTAACTTCTTCTTCATCTTGTTTGGTACATGGATGTATATGGTCATGTATACAACTTGGATAGTCTTCTCCATGTCTCATCTAACATGTTGCCTCCTGCAACCATCACTATATCTCCCTCAAAGTTATCACCTGTGACCTGCCCAGAACAAGAACAACAAGGGAGAAATAGTAGACAAGGATAATACTCTTTATAATAATAATAAAACAATAGCAAGAACAATCGTCACAGTAGCTCCTTTAGATCTATCACTTGTGACCTGCCTGAAACAAGGACAAAAAGTAAGAAATACAATAATAAGGAATGAGAGAAACACTCTTCTAGTGTTGTGATCAATCATTCCTCCATGGCAACCTGGAAACAAAACAAGAATTTTCTCCTACAGGAGATGTTAGTTATATCTAGTAAATGATTACAGTAAGCATTTATCTCAATAGTGCTTACATGCTACCAAGTATTCAATAATAAAACTTTTCAAAGATTGCTATCACAACTATAGTGTTTAGCAGTTATCAAACTTGATATGTGTAAATTTTAATCTTATCAATTTAATCAATCAAACCTGGAACCTAGAGTATTTTCCTCAAGAATGAGTGTGTTTCTTTTCTTTCGAGTATCCTTCACTCAATATGACAAGTAATTTCTTCAACCCGCCCTCTATACTAAGACAATATGTTATCTTGACATAAATCTGAGTTAGTGAATAAACTCTATAATCTCAACTTTAGTCAATCTAATAATTTGAATTTAATTTGGACCAATGGTTAGTATGATAACTTCAACAGATCAAACTGCAACCTGGATATTCATAAGATTACAATAATTCCATAACAATTAGAGACATATCAAAGTAATCAAACCTGGGGTGAATAGTTTCTTTGAATGTGCTGGATCTGAGATCCCTTTGGATCTACGATTGTTGTTTAGAAAAAAGATAATTTCTCCTACAAATACCCTTTAAAATAATGATACCGTTTAAACATATGTAAGTACATACCTCTGGCAGTATCGGCAAGTGGTGGCACCATCCGACAACGACGACAATAAATAACAAGCCTTTAAAACTTTCAAAGGTGCTTCAACTTGTAACTTAAAGTTAGTTGGAAATTTTCTAGGGTAAGGCACACTAGGAAAATAAAAATTAGTTCCAACACTTCACAAAAACTTTCACTGCAACTAGTGCTGGCACTGCAACTGGCATGAAGGAATTGGCACGAAAGAAATGGCACTGCAACTGCAACTGATACTGCAACTGCAACTACAACTTGTACTGCAACTACAACTTGTACTGCAACTGCAACTGCAGCTGGTACTGCAACTGGTATTGCAACTGCAACCTAAGGTTTTATGAGGAAACCCTATTTTATCAAACTTCAATTTTTGGAATTCTGATCGAGGGACTAGATGCGCCCTCCTAGGGTGAGTTCCTAGGTGTGGTTACTTTCTCCAATGTCCTCCTCAAACAAGGAAAACGTCACACTTAGGGTTTATGCAAAAACCCTAATTCTGTAGTAGTTGCAATACTTAAAACTAGATTGTGAGTTGGTCTCTTTCAGGCCTGCTCTGATACCATGTTGAAGTTTTAGTTATATAGATAGCAATTATGGTTCTTATTTATTATTACAATCATTTAGCACATTATATGTATAAATAAGATCACTGAAAGAGAGGTAATAAAAAAAACAATAGAGACACATAAATTGTCCTCGGAAATCCTCATGGAGGAGAAAACCCAACAAAAATTCCTCAATATAGATAGACCAAATATCGAACATAAGATCATCCTCTACTCCTTCACAAGGAATAATAGCACACCACTTGAACAAGAAATACCAAGAGATGGAACAAAACCCTCCTTGACGTCACCCCCATTTGCAATAGTTTCTCCTCCAAGACTTGCACACTACAGAGCTGGTTAGTGAGTTTGTTCATATGAGGCACTGACCTCTCTTATAAATAGTGGTCTGGCCAGCCTATAATTAGCTCTGGGTCAACCTGTCACTTTAGCCTCTTAATTTACAATTAAATCTCAAGGAACAATAGGGACTACTTTTACTGAGGCACAATAGGGCCTAATTAAATATAATATAATAATATTATTCAATTCTCTCTCATGTAGAATATTCTTCGAAGTTACAATATTTCAACAAACATGACTTAGTTGATAGAGAAAATGATGTTTTTGACCCTATTCTATTGTTTGACTCATTTGGAATTCACTATTTAGCTATGCAAAACTTTAGGGATTTAGTCAACTATTACCATGCTTGGGAGTCCTATTTCAAAAAATTTATAGTTTATAGTGCCCCAAGTGTATGAATTTCCCTAATTTGTGGTCTAGTGTGGTTCAAATTATATCCCTTCTAAGAGCGCTGTTATTTCTAAAGATGGGTCTGTTCTTTTAGAGCTAAATTGTCAGTCGATTTATGAGATGTTAAGATTTCCTTTAAACCTTGACAGTGAAATATTGGATGAAACAAAGTTAGCTCAATGCTTTAAAGGTTTAAATTCCCAGGATAGGGTTGCTCTTTTAAAGTCTTATTTATGCCATAATCTTGACATCCCTGCAGACAATGTTGCTCTTATAACTAGTCTATTTCCTGAAATATCAAGATAGATCATTTCGATGATATATGTAATCCTAGGAAATGACGATGACTAGGTTGTTGATGAATATGTTTTAGGGTTCATGATGTCAATTTGTCCATCTACAATGAAACCCTTAACTAAATTTAATTATGCTCAATTCTTAGCTGATAATATTCATATTCAATTATCAGAGTTTGAAACCTCTAGATATTTTAGATATTAGTCTTACCCATTACATCTTTGTCTGTTCTTTCTCGCTGATAAGTTTTCAGATATTGATCTGAAAACCGAAGACAAAATAGGAAATCTAGTTTAAATTATTCATTGGACTTCTATGGTTAGAAAAAGGGATACAAATGTTGGGTTCAAAGTGACTATCAATCAACTTATGTCAAAAGTATTTGAAATTATTCATAATGAGGTGCCTCCCAGAGTATTTCTAGAATGTAGGAAACTTTTACATCTAAGCCCTGATAAAATAGTTGAAGATTGATATATCTTTGAAAATTATACATAAATTAGAGTCTACGGTTATAACATACAACCTTTCCTTTTTCCTACCTTTTTAAATCCCATAATATTTTCACTATAATTCATAAGACAAAGACTAGACTCTGACCATATCCATTTTGTATCAAGAAAGTACAAAGAAAGTTTTAAATTAAAAAAGGAGGTGGGTCCTTTTATTTTCAATACTAGATGAGCTTTGAAGGTGGCAGAAAAACTTCTCCAGAACATGGGATTCTAGTAGGGAGAGATATGCATGTATGATCCTCATGCTATAATTTCTTCAAAACTGATTTAAAATGGACTAGTTCCTTATCAACATCAACAAAAAACACAATTGGAGTTGCTGGCTAACCGAGATGGTTGGGAGGACGTACAAAGGATTTTGCAAGCTCAAAAGAAAGATTCATACCAACTATCAAAGTTGCCAATAACAAAGGCCCCTTAGTAGTTTGAAAATATATCTAAAAGAAAGAGTACATAATCAGTTCCAAAAATGTTAGATACAAACGAAGAAATATCAACAAAGAGGCATAAAACATAAGTACAAGATGAAGATAAAGATAATAGATAACAAGAAGAATAAAAAATGGTGATAAGAGAACCTAATGTGATTATAGAAGTTCCATCATCAGAAAATCCTCAGATTTCATAGGGTCAAAGTGGAAAATAATATTTGGATACAGATCAATCAAAGCAAATTGATCATGCACACCGATTCATGGCTACCAGAAAAATAGGTGCAAATATTATACAAAATATTCTTCCTAAAATCATTAACTAAGGGACATCTCAAATAAGAATTTTATCTGCTGTGAATTATGAAAAGGGAAAATTGAATATAGCACCGTTGCAAACAAGAGATCAAAATAAAGTTACAAATATCTCTATTGATCTTAATGTAGTTCAACCACTGGATAAAATGAAATTGCATAGATAGACTGGGGAGATGTTAAACACGGATGTGATGATAACTACTCTTGGAATTAAAAAGTTACAAACCATAAATGAAAAAATCAGCAATCATCTCAAACAAGAGAAGTTAGCTAATATAACTGAATAAATGAGAGTGGAGGAGCTAGAACAATGGGTAATGGATATGGGAGCGAATCCACAAGATGCAACATTAGTGTAAGCTTTGATGAAAACAAAGGATACCAAAATTCATGCATTGAAGACAAATCTCAACATCTTGGGGATTGATCATGTTCAAACTCTAGAGTTAAAAGAAATACAAAAATAAAAGGATCAAGTACCGAGACAAATGGTGCATATGGGAGATCAAATGGAAATCTATGAGAATCATATTGAAATCCTAAAGAAATGATAATATTTTTCACAGATGGAAGGGACAACAAACCAAACATAGGGGTTAGCAAAAGCATTGTTAGAGATAAACTTAAAGGGGGTTGAAATTGAAAAGATAAATAAATCAATCTCCACACAAAATGAAGAGATCAAGGTTATCAAAGAACAATCAAAGGAAAAAGATAAAATCATTGAAGAATACCAGAAGTTGAAGGCAAAGATGATAACATATATTAAAAAATTACACAATAAGTTATCTAGAAAACCATATCTGGTTGGAGCTAGACATCTTATTTGGGGTGATTCATTATAGAGGTCATGAAAGTATGGGATTACTTCAAAATAATTGAAGAGATTGTTTTGACAGATGAAGCAGATCAAACTATCCATAAATCATTCTAGGAGTTGGGAACTAGGCCTCAGGTTGTTACCAGAATGGTCAAGTTCCTAAATTCTAATTTCGAAGAAGTATTGAAGAGTAAAGGTGTAAAGGACATAATTACAATGGTGATGGAGACTGAGAAGATTTTCACAAAAATAAGTTTGATGCAACAAGCTCAAAATAAATGTATAATGGTGAAAATAAACATCAAATCATTCACAAATAAGTTTGAAAATTTAGTAAAGATGGAATTGCCTTCAACATGGAATGATAAGGGAAATCTTTTATCCTTTGAAAATCACAGAAGCAATTTGTTTATAATTAGATAAATTGAAGATAAATTTCAAGGGATGGCTGAAACTTTGAGAGGACAGACTATTGTGGACATACTCATAGATGATTTTTATTTACTTTGTCAAATTGAAAATCTTTTCTCAAGTTCTCCTACATACGAGAAGTATATTGAATTAGACATTGCATACAGGAAAATGAAGGCCTTCAAATACCCATCAAGTGAAAATTGGAATCTTCTAATTCAATTATCAACTGAATGAGTCATCAAAATGGTTGAAGTAAAACCAAGAGATATTCTGGGCAAACATCAAGTTTGAGTGTATTCATTGCTTTCTTTTTAAAAAGAGATAGGTTGTTGTTAGTTTGAGGCTAAATAATAGCTCTCGATAACCATACGTGGTTATACTGATTTTTGTATAAAAGAAAATAATTTTGATGTAAAAACGACTGGCTCTTGCTTGAGAAAAGACCAAGATTTCTAATAAAATTATACTTTTACAAAACTTGAGTGATTCTAGTTTTCAATGTTTTAGTTCATGTTTTCTTCGATATTATACATTTCTAGTAGTTCATAAATTTCCTCTTCAAAATGTATTTGATGCTCTGAATGTAACAATTTGGTACGAAAACCCCTGTTACAACTTCAAATGCATTATAAAATACACAAATTTCTGCAACTATACTGTAAGTACAAGTCAGACTTGTGTGTTATATTTTTATGCCTTATGAATATTGATGGAATTTTCATTACTTTTCATTTAATATTATTCTAAATCAGAACAGATGTTTGTAATTACTTCAATTGAAAGTTAAATAATATTTATTTAGATTGAATACATTGTTAAAATTTTAATTTTATTTCTTAAATTCTTCTTTTAAATCCTCTAAAATCTAAAGTTGTCTAAAACATTGAAATACGACCTTCAAGTTATGAGATTGATTAATTGGAAATTGAATTTATTTCTTAAGGTAAAATAGTACAATGATATCTTATTCTGAGGCATTTACAACGGTATATGGAATTCCTTCTAACTCCCTAGGAATGAGGGGATATGAATTTTTACATCCGATAACCCAACCACAATATTTAGGTCGGCTCAACTAGTATTTACAGGTTGGTCCTGAAAGTGAGGACACAAATACTATAAATATAGGATAGATGTGTGCATTTGTAGTGAAACCAAGCAATATATTAAGTTTGAGGTGCACATAAGTGATTTGAGGTAAGCTAAAGGAGCTAGGGTGTCTTTTTGGGATCTAAAGGCGTGCAAGAGAAGTCTGAGGGGTTTTTCTTGTTCTTAAGGTGCGTTATGAAGGATTGCAGGTCCGTGATGATGCAATGTGTGTTGTTTTGAGGTTGTGATGTTACAATGTGTTTTGTCTTGAGGTTGTGATGTTTCAATGTGTGCTATAATGAGGTTGTGATGCTGCATTCTGGGATCATATTCTTGGAATGATGCTACGAGGCTCGCTAGGGCATGAAGGCTACATGTGAGTAGGGTTTGAAGGATTGTTTGGGGAATGATGCATGTAGGTGAAGTCAGAAGTCCTTTTTGTATGGATATATTGGATTTGTGTCTACACATATCTTGTTTATTTGGTGCTCAGGTGAGGGGATTGGTGTTTCTAGCAGGTTGGTGCTTGCAAATATTGTAACAGTAGGTTGGTGCCTTCAGGTGCTGCTGAGTTGGTTATCAGTTGAGGAGATTGGGGTCTCTAGTAGGTTGGCTCCTACATATTGATGAGTTGGTACTCAGTTAAGGATATTGGTGTCTCCACTAGGTTGGTTCCTACAATATTTGTAACAATACGACGTTGGTTCCTACATATATTTATACAGATAAGTTTAATGGTTTTTTCGTGATCATATTTCCATGTTAAAATCCGTGCATTGTGATTTGAGTTTGTATGTGATTATTGTTTCTCAATTAATGTATGATTGATGAATGGTTAAATAAAGTAAAAAGTATCTTATACTGATTCACCCCCCCTCTCATTATAAGCATAAGTTCAACAATAAGGTGTTGTGAGAAATATTACCTTGCAGACATGCTAAGCTCCCCTTTGGACCAAGACCCCTATCTTTGGTCCAAAGACAGAAGTAAAAAAATGGTTTCTAACATCCCTTTAGATACAACTCAATCAATCAAGCAAGAGAGAAGAAGAATGTGGCGTACCTTGTTGCGATGTTCATCCTCACTACTCCAATCCTTGGGCTTGATCTCCAAGATCCTCAATGCAACTGAAGTCCTGCAAAGACTAGCAAAGGAAATATTCCTTCTACTCTATATCATTAAGTAAAGTAGATCTATCTATGAATACTGAAACAACAATAGACAAGAAAATGTAGAACACATGAACTTGAAGGGAATAGGCCAAGTTAATATTAATTGGAAAGCCAAAGAAGGCACTTACAAAGCATGCTTGATGATGCAACAATCTTCTCCAATATATCCTAATATAACCCTTGCATGAATATTTAAATCAAAATGCTGATGATTATCCCAAGATAAAAGGTTTGATATCTGAATTCTTCCCCTCTTCACCTTAGAAATACCTTCAATATATAGGCTTGAGAGGCACAACCACCATGATAAAATGAAGGATATGTTTGAGGATATGGATTCTTAAGTTGGGATTAGATCCTAGGATAGAGCCCCATAGGGTAATATTTGACCACAACAACCTCATCCAAGTCAGAGCTAGCCCTTAGAAAGAGGTGGAGGATCCCTTGATTTCCTCTAACAAGACTGGCGCTCCCCTAGAGTTGAACACATGGTGCCATCCTATAAAGTTGTGCTCCTCTAGAGTTGAACACAGGGTCCCATCCTAAAAAGTGGTTCTCCCATAACATGGAAAAGGGGGCACCACCCCATGAAGTGGCACTCCATCAGCATGGCCAGGGGGGCGCCACCCTTCATAAATGCCTAAAAACTGGTCGATTTTCCAAGAAAAAAGGTGTTTTTCTGCTGTCAGATGAGAGAGCTTCTTCTTCCAACATGACTTAGGGATTGTGAAAACTGTATTTCATGGTGTCAATGGGTTGTGACACTTAGAAAAGTGAATGCGACACTAGGTAAGCTGTATATGACACTTGCAACAATGCATGCGACACTTAACAAGGTGCATACATCACTTTGTGACACTTGTGACACTTAGGGTGCGACACTCAAGTGTGAAATTTTGGTGTGTAACATATGCCCCCTAAAGTGTGAGATCATAAGAGAAATTGATAGCCAAAACACTTTACAAATTCTTCAATGCAAGGGTGCTGGAGTAGGAGAACCTGACAGAAGCTGCAAACAATCATCAGTTAGTATACAAATATGTTCCATTTCCGAGGTAGGCATAAATATGCTCGGAATATAAGATGACTCAAATCATGGTCGTAGAACAATACACTGTGGATCTATGAGAATACTGATTAATGATATGGCCACCAGAGATACAATTTGGATCCATACCTCCATGACATGAACTAATCGCAAGCATGAAAAATACATAATGGATCTACGAGATGAAAAATCATAGCCACAGATCAATACAATGTGGATCTATGTGACAATATATATATCAATAATATTTCCATCATGGTGATTGTAATAAAATATTTTACATGCTCAAATGATCTCCATTGCAACCTAGGAAAAGCACATAACAGAGTGAGCACCCAACCTAGGGTCTTCGTCCCGATCCCGAAACGGTATGAATCTAACCATGCAAATAAATGACTTGATGTCGAACATGGTAGAAACCACTTTATTAGCGGTCATTCAGGTATACCTTTAACAAGTGCGAGGGAAATCACCAATGATGAAAATGAATCCCAAGGTACCCTAGTACATTCCAACGAATGTGAATAAATGAGTCGAGGTCGAATATTCATGGAATCATTCGATCAGAGGTCAATGGTTTAAACCTACTGTCAAAAGTGAGGAGGCCTGCCATTGAGGCATGCAGGTCCCAAGGTACTAACTGGTTTCTAAGTCTAATTTCAGGATGATGTGTTGAAGTTGATAGGAAAATACTCATTGAAGGAGGGCCTTGATGTATCCCCCATCATCAACATGAAACTAACATAGGAAAGTGATGTAATATGGTGGATCGAATGAGTATGGATTGACACATGAAATGAAAACTGGTAATACTATAGATGGATGGTTTGAAGTGAAACTTCCCTTGAACATGATGAGGCACGACAACTAACTTGGTAGCATTGACATGACGAGTACTGAGAACATAATGTGATGGAAATAATAACACTCTTCAACTGGGGTGAAAAAGTATGACGACACATGGAATTGGTATGACTCAGAGACAAGCAGATTACCCAACTATAAGTTGAGACACAAACATGTGCCATGTTCAAGGGCAACAATAACTTCCGCAAAGGATTCCAAAAAACTTGACCCACTTCCTTCAATTCCCCCCCCATCGTGATTGATGAGTACCCCTTTCTTGTTTAACGATCTCGAGGAGGATAACATGTTCTTGATATAGCTCATCCTTCAGATGAGTCCATCATCACATGCTTAACAAACCTGAAGAAGGAGGGCTTTGGTCCTGTATGGGTCCTTGAGATTGGACTCACATAGGTCCTTCAATGCATAATTTTACGAGCTCAAAGAAGGTAAAATCAGTGGTTTTTCATGCTTAGAGAGTTTGAAAATAACTTAAAGATGACTCCATGAGTGACTCTTTTGTAAATTTAGTCTCCTAAACCTAAAAAAAGTGTAAAACAATACAAGGGATAACTCTTCTAATAATGCTTGACTAGAGTATTCCTTTTTCATAATTAGTCTCACAAGGTCGAAAAAGAGATAAACTACCACTAGAAATATTCCCTTTCAAACCTTTTAACGAGTGTGAAAGGAAACAAGCTCACTTGACAATATTTTCATGTTTAGGGAGTTTGAAAAGAGCTTAAAGGAGACTCCAAAGAGTTCCTTTTTCATATAGATTTTATGAGTTTGAAAAAGAGATAAAAGTATACTCAGTAACCTATTCTCATGTATTAATGAGCATGCGAAAGAAAAAATACCAACCTCGGTAACCTATTATCGTGTATTTACGAGCACGAGAAAGAACAAAGACTAAGCTCGTTCTAGAAAAGACTACTACGTTACGATGGGAATGACCACCAAGCGAGGATCACTCCTAGCAGCGTGTCTCTCTAGAGGTATTTCCCCCCAATATTGCGTGATAGAAGCTATTTTCTTCGCTCTAGAATGATGTCTAGAGGCTGGAGACATGCCCCCCCAAGCGTCATTTCCTTTGGAGAGTCTTCTTCTTTCCTCATTTTGGTTTTTGGTTACTAATATGAACATTTTTACTAGGCCGAGGAAAAGAAGGTTCAAGTATTTGATCCAGAGTAGGACTCAATTCGAATGGAGGGGGGTCTGTTTCATTTTTTAACAAGCTTGACAGAGACAATGAACTATTCTCGTAAGAGTCTGTTTCATTTTTTAATGAGCTTGACATAGGAAAATAACTATGCTTGTCGAGACCATGTAATACCAAAGGATCAGATGATTCTATGGATTGTCGCATTTGAGTCGAAATCATGTTTAACGTGGAAACCTGTGTGGTGGCAAGAGAGGGAAAAGGAAAAACCCTCAGGAGCGAAGAATCCTTAAGAAGACCTACTCCTACACTCTCAAGAGTAGACTGTCGTAGAAAATGGATATTATTCACTACAACATTGTGGAGATATGGATTTGTATAGTCAAGTTGGTCAACAATGATAATTTTCCTTGATGGGGAAATCGTAAAATACGAAACACCGAAGATGCGGTGAAAATCATTGCATAGAACCAACTACGACCAAGTAACAAATTTTAATCCAAGGGTGCATCAACCACTTCGATATCAATTGAAACAATTTTACCCTTCAATGCCACATCGAAATATTACAAGAGTCAGTGAAGATGAAAACCACATCCATCAAACACTTTTAGGGTGGTAAGAGACAAGGTGAGTTTAGGAGTGGATTTACCACATGCTTGTTGATGTTGCAACCATGTAGGTTTCCCCCTAGTAAAAATTTCCTCTCTAGCTGAAGGTTTCCCCCTAGCTAAAGGTGGGCCTCCCATTGAAGATTGACCTCCAATGTAGGGTGTACTCATCTGCGATGGTTGAGATGGAGGCTGAGTATCTTGTTTAATCATGGTTGTGTGAATGACTTGACTTCTGACCATCCGAACGATGGCACAACCAATTAAAGCACTTGGTGTGTGCATGTATGGAAATAGTGAAACATGAATAATGCCTGACCGATGTGGGAAGAGAGATGTATGCACAAGTGGTTGAGTCAGGGTTACCCGGGTCACCGATGTTTCCAGTAAAGAAGAAGCACTAGTAGTATCAACTATATGATTTGTGGAAAAAGATAAATTCCCAAGTCCTTCAGGAAAACCAAAATATGGTGAGTTCATGACAAAAGATTGTGTAGTGGTGGAACTAGGTGGTTATCTATAAGAAGAAAATGAATCAAAATATTTCGTGGATGGTGGATCAGTGAGTGGTTCACTGAGTGGATCAATAAATAGAGGATTCACGTAAGATACAAGGATTTCTACGAAGGTTGTGACCAGTTATTCAATGTGTTGGCCAATTCTAGGAGATATGCTCCCGGTCTCAGAAGTTTGATTTACGATCATTCCCTCGTAAGAAAAATTGGGTTGAGGTTCCTGAACGTCAGAAACCATATCTTGTATATTGTGAGATATTCGATACTAAGGCCGACTACGAAAGTAAAAGAAACACACTCCTAATCAAACTAAAATAAATCAACCAAGCAACAACAAATTCAAGGATCTTCTGAAGACGGGATATCAATCCGCCACCAAAGAAATGAGAAGTAGTTACCTCGACCTCCACGTAACAACCCTTCTCAGTGAAAGTAACACTTGATTTTACGGTGTCACCCTCCAAGGGTACTGAGAGTGTGATACGACATCTGCCCCAGGTATCATGGGAATCCCCCCACAGTCACCTCTGTAGATACTTAGGAAAGTACACTAAGGTTACCAACTTGTAGACAGCCTCCGAGCGGGTACAATCGAAATTCATGACCGAACGTATGGGAAGGATACCAAATTCCGAAATTCTTCTAGAGGACTAAGGACAAGTGTACCAGTAGTATCCAGAGGACCTAGAAACGAATTCATATTTCACGAAGTACCGAGACCAAATGAGTCAGTGACACTTCAGGAAGGACCCCCAGTATACGATCTTTCCGCTATGATTGGTCAAGCTTTGGATGGGTGATATCCGCTGTTCTTCCGCACACAACCACACGTTTAGCCCCTGTGTGAGAGGGGGTTCCCTTCTATGCTTATATGAAATTCAGATTTGTTCACTCTTTAGTGCTCTACAGTCTATTTAGTAGTCTTGAACAATTTACTGACTTTTCCTAGTCCAAAGACAATAATCCCGTGCTACTGTTGGTGTGCTAAAACCAAAAAATGTTCTAGTTTATTTTATTAGTGCTTGGTTGATTTTAATGGATTTTACTTAGTAGGTTCACAGAGATTAAATTTATGATGTGAGAGAGACTCAACTCCAATAGAAAGCAAACGAATGAGACACAATTCGTTCTTTTTGATGAATTCTGTGTATGGGAAGGAGAAGAGTTCTATTCTTCTTAACACAATCAAGAACTCAAAATTATGCAACTTTCAATTTCTGGGATCAAGATGATGACAAACTACCAAGCAATTTTTTTTGAAAACCAAAATGATCATGAAAAACTAGCTCTTTTTCCAAACATGTACCAAAACAATCTTCCTAAAGAATGCAAAACATTTCTTTGTTTGATTATGAATGCAGTGAGATATGAAATTTTTTTCGCTTCTTAACTTTCAAATGGAATGAAAGAGATCTATGTTTGACACAAATAAGTACGAGGAAAAAAAGGAATCAAACAAAGCGCACTAAAAAATGATGAGAACTGAAAGAAATAAAGTGTGAGATAACTTGTTCAATCAAGGACTCAAAGATGCAAAAGAGAAATAAGACAAGCAGTCATGAAAATACTGACAAACGAGCATCAATAAACAACATTTAGGACTGAGTTGTGGTAAACAAGAGAGACCTAATCATAAAAAATCGAGATGTTTCAATGAAGACAAAAAGGGATCAAAACCAAACAACCTCTGTAAACCCTAGTTGATGAAAACTCCTAAACAATCAAGTAATATGAAAGATTTGTGAGATGAAGATCAGAGAACTGAAAGCCAGGATGAATCAAGGGATTTTGTTAACCCAAGGGGATCAAAACTAGGAGATAATTGCAATCTCAAAGAGGAAAATGAAATGAGTGATGGAATGTCAAATTATCAAACCAAACAAAGTCAAAGACCATTTAGGAGACTCTGGGCTAAAAGCCTCTCAAAAGACGAATGAGAAAAGCATGGCAGAAACAAACAAAAACACCTAAAAAAGGAGATTGGTGCCCCTGTTACCAAAGGAACAATTAACCATGGTACCCTATAGGAGGCTTAGGGGGAGCACTAGTTAAGTAGTGGTGCCCTGGTGTGAACTGCAGGGGAGTTTCGGTTTCTAAAAAAGATTAAAAATGGCTTCCACAAGCTCAGACTAAAAAAAGACTCAGTCAATGGCTCTGTAAACTCTTTAATGAGGAAGAGGGAAGAGGAAATAGATCAAAAACAAGCACCAAACAAGCAAGATATAATAATAAGAAATGATATAAGATTAAATAGAGGAAATACTATTCAAAGTACCTCCCCAGTGGAGTCACCATTTTTCTGTTGTGATAAATCTTACCTTGCAGATAGGCTAAGCTCCCTTTGGACTAAGACCCCTATCTTTGGTCCAAAGAAAGAAGTAAACAAATGGTTTCTAACGTCCCTATATATCTAAGTCAATCAATCAAACAAGAGAGAATAATAATGTGGCGTACCTTGTTGCGATGTTCGTCCTCCCTGCTCCAATCCTTGGGCTTGATCTCCAAGCTCCTCAACGCAACTGAAGTCCTACAAAGACCAACAAATTAACTCTTCCTTCTACTCTATATGATTAAGTAAAACACATCTATCTATGAATTTTGAAACGACAATAGACAAGCAAATGTAGAGCACATGAACTTGAAGAGAATAGGCCAAGTTAATATTAATTGGAAAGCCAAAGAAGTCACTTACAAAGAATGCTTAACAATGCAACAATCTTCTCCAAGCTCTCCTCATCCAACCCTTGCATGAACCTTGAAATCAAAATGATGATGCTTCTCCCAAGATCAAAGGTTTGATATCTGAATTCTTCCCCCCTTCACCTTGGAAATACCTTCAATATATAGGCTTTAGAGGCACAATGACCATGAGAAAATGAAGGATATGGTTGAGGATATGGCTCCTTAAGTTGGGATTACATCCTAGGATAGAGCCCATAGGGTAGGATTCAACCACAAAAACCTAATCCAAGTCGAAGTTGGCCCTTAGAAAGAGGTGGAGGATCCCTTGATTTTCTCTAACAAGATTGACACTCCCCCAAAGTTGAACACAAATCACCATCCTATAAAGTGGTGCTACCCTAAAATGGGAAAGGGGGCACCACCCCATGAAGTGGCACTCTCTCAACATGGCTAGGGGGGCGCCACCCTTCATAAATGCCCCCAAAATGGTTTATTTTACAAGAAAAAGGTGTGTTTTTGCTGTCAGATGAGAGGGATTATTTTTCCAACATGAATTAGAGATTATGACAACTGCATTTCATGGTGTCAACGGGTTGCGGCACTCAAAAAAGTGAATGCGACACTAGGTAAGGTTTATATGACACTTGTGATAGTGCATGTGACACTTAACAAGGTGCATACACCACTTTGCGACACTTGCAACACTTAGGGTGCGACACTCAAGTGTGACATTATGGTGTGTAACACAAGGACCTCTATTTCTATTTCTCACATGGTCACTTCTTGTATAAGCTCTACAATCTATTTCTTTATGACTAAAATTATTGCAAAAAAAAACATTAGCCAAAGAAGAGATTTTGATATTGGGTTGTGAAAGGCATTCTTCATGGAACAACTCTTCTGAACTCATTCTTGTTGTTCTTGTGAGAAGAATCAGGTTTCTGTTGATCATCATTTCCTTTCTTGCTGTTGCTTTCATTGTTGATGGAGCCTTTGAGAATATTGGCATAGCTTTTAGTATTTTGTTCATTTTCCTTTTCTGATGGCTTTGTGACCTTAGTGCTTGCATCTCCCTTGGGGGTATTTTGTTTTTCGTCGTAGCCAAGACCTGTCTTGATGAATGGTGACCTTTGGAAAATGAGAATATTATCTAAGATTTCAATACTTTTTCCAAACTTCAAGCTTCTATTCAACCGATCAATTGTTTTCTCTATTTCCTTTCTTAAGGAAACTATTTCAGCGTCGATTTTCTTGCAATTTTCTTCCTTTTCTTTTAGTTGGCTTCTCACCACTTCTTCTATTCTTTTTGCCTCTACTAGTTGAGTCTATAGGATGATAACTGTCTTCTCTATTTCTTCAATATTGTGATCCTTGTTTTCATGTTTCTGCAATTGTTCTTTCTGCTTTTTATTCTTTCCCTTGAGTTTGTCCTTTTCTTCTAAGGCACTAACATGTTCATCTTCAATATTCACTTCCCCATCAATGTCTTCTTCTTCTTCATCTGATTTTTCTTTCTGATTGTCTTCATTTTCTTTATCAATAGACTTTGTATCCATGGCTATGAAGAGGAATTCCTCTTTGTCAATATTAGAAACATATCCATCACTTTCTTCAGACGAGCTACTGTCCTCTCTAGAGTAGAAACTCTTCTTCTTAGTATATTTTCCTCTTTTGTGTCTATAAGGTTTGATTTTATTGTTATGTTATTATTTATCATTATCGTACTCATCATCACTGTCTTCCATTTTTGCATATGGATGTTTAGCAACAAAATGTCTTATTCTACCACAATTAAAACATTTGAATAGTAACTTACCTTTGTATTTTCCAGATCCTCTTTTTAGATTTCTCACGAATTCATGTGCTTCTTCTGTCTCTGATTCATGGTTGGAACAATTACAAAATTTGTGTCCTTTTGTCTTCTTTGATGCTCTGAAAGCAACTTCTTTTTGTGTTGAATTTTATTTTTTTGTCCTCATTTTATATGCAGTGAGAATCCCATGCAACTCATCCATCGTCAGTTTCTCTAGTTCCTTCATTTCTTCAACGACATAGCCCTGTTGATCCAAAAGATTGTTTTACGGTCTCAAGGTCAAGCTCATGAGGATATGCATCCCCCTTCATTTTTATAGAGGTGGTACTCCTCTTTGGATACTACAACTCGGGTCACAAGTTCAAATCCATAGGAGGGTAGGGTATGTATACCTCCATAGACTTTACTAGTCAAATCGTTGAGCAGATGGGATCTCTTTTCCCACAAACAAGAGGGTCTCATACAACAATTTGATGTCTGACTTGACCACGACCTTAAAATTAAATTATTGTTATTATTATTATTATTAATGACAAAAATATATCATTTTAAAATTTTTAACTAAATTTTTAGTTAAACTTTAACTAGAATTTTAACTTAGGTTCTTACTATTTTAGTCTTTCAACTTTCACGACAAAGCTTGTTAAGAAAGGTAGTATATTTTTCACTTAACCACACTATCTTTATTATGAATTAAGTTATTTGTACATAGCCTATTTTTTTTATAATTTTGTGTATACATGTTCATAACCTACTTTTTATGTACACTTTAATAATGTATTAGTCTTTATATATTACATAATTATAATAATTGTAAAATATTACTTTCATGTTACAAAAGTTTAATTTTTTTATTAATAATGTGTTATTTTAGTAAAACTTTTACACTTGATTTAAAATGAAAATTATTTCCTCATTTAATGAAAATTATTCCCTTCCCTTTTGTATTTCATATCACTTTAACTATCAATAAAACACTATTTATTTTAAAGATCCCTTCCTTCATTACATTTGGCTTCTCACATGTAAACTACCATTGAATGTGGATATGCCCCAATACTCATGTGCTTTTACTCACTTTTCTTTCTAAATATATGTTTACATCTATGAAAAACCGTGACAATGGTTTAACGTGTTGACAACTAAGTGAGAAAAAATCATGATAGACAACTTCTTTGGTAACTAAGCAAGGAAAAAATCACGATGACAACTTCCTGTGCAAGACTAATGGTTTTAAGAAAGTTCTAAGCTGAGAGTAGTAAAACTTTTGGCCTACACTTTTAAAACTCTTGGGATAGAGTTAGTTGTAGTTTTATTAGTCTCCGTCTTTAGGAGTTTTAGGTTACAGGGATTATAGTAATTGATTTGCTATATTTTATTAGCCTATGTACGTAAATTCATATTTTATTAGCTTTTGTATGTAAATTCAAGCATATATGAATGATTTATTTAAAGTTTTTCACATATAATTATATATACAAAATATTTATTTTAATAAAAACTTTATTTCCACCATGAGATCAATTTTGGTCTTATTTG
>ML859702.1:0-19097 GCA_009831015.1 Picea engelmannii
ATACTACAGACTGTACTCTAACCAACACATTTTATATTAATTAATTTGGATCTGTTATGAAGATGTTATGATGTTTTTACTTGAAACACATGTTTTAGACTAGTTTCAGGACTAACCACAATCCCTATTTTCCATGGAGTGTAAATCCAAAAATACAACGACCCACAAGATGAAATTTGTACCACGGCTACTTGGATATGTTTCCTCAATGGCATCCAAATTTCACGGTCCGACTCATTCTAGAAAAAAATGTTATTGCGTAAATGGTGAGATGACCTGTAAATAACATACCTTAGAAAGCATCACCAAAAGAATTTATCCTCCCTTGAATTTTGTCCTTCTTTAATTCACCTTCCCTCTAAAATTCGACTTATATATCCTTTGGTTACCTTAGTCACCTATAGATATTCAATATGCTCAAGTGTGATTAAAATGAAAGAGCCTTTCCTCTTATTTATACTTTCATGTAGCCTCCTCTAGGGGTTACCTTTTAACCATCTTAACCCACTTTCCTTATTTTAGGGTTAACCCACTTCTAACCACTTGTCCACTTAGTAATTTCTCCATTAAATTTATTATTTAAATAATTTATTTTGTATCCAATTTGATTTATAGTACACTCATCACTTCACTTTATTATTTAAATAATTTCTTCTTTGCAAAAACTTTGACTACTTTGACTTTTTGGTGCTTCTAGATGACTCATGAGGGTTCTCCAACTTCACATGGCCATAACTCTCTAACCGTGAGGAGTTATGTCATGTTCCACATACCACTGGAAATGGAATGACATGTAATATCAATCTAGAATAGTATTTCCTGCAAATATATCAAAACTCGTACCATTATCCATCAAAAAAACTTGGGTCCATTACCCAAACCTGGGTTCTCCAACTTCACATGGCCATAACTCTCTAACCGTGAGGAGTTATGTGATGTTCCACATACCACCAAAAATGGCATGACATATATTGTCCATATAGAATAGTCTTACCTTCAAATATATTAAAACTCATATTGTTATACATCAAACAAACTTGGGTCCATTACCCAAACCTTTGTGCTACCGGAATTCACTATCGGACTTTCTCCAAAGGTTGAAATAAATCCCTAAGGGTTGACATCAATATACAATATCACTCTCCAATGGTTGACATCAATTACAACCAACAATCCATATCAACTGTCCATCAACCTAAGCCAATTGTCTAAGTGACCAAATTAAAATGCACACCCATGCTTCTTTGTATCTCCAAAAAATGTTTTATAATTTTTAATATGGATTTATATATATGGAAAATTTACTAGTGTCATCTAAAGTGCAATTTAAGAACAATATAGGTTGCTTTCATGCACCTGGATTTGGGATTACATGTAAAACTGGAGTCAAAACGAAATTAAAGTAAAATGCACTCCCTAGTCTCAATGTTGACACAAATTGAGTGGTTCAACTTGAATAAGGTGTAATTTGTGATTATACACATACATGTAGCCTTATATTATAAGTTTCATACAAACACCTATCGGATGTGCATAAAGGCTAATAATTTCCTTATAAAACCGAAGGGCCAATTTATTAAAGTTGGTTATGGGAAGGTGCATTACCAAAGTTGGATAAGCCTCTATAATTTAATTTTTAAGTTGTATGACCCAGATGGATGTCAGTGGCCTCCCACCTATTCCAACTGGCTCATTTTGGAAGTTTTCCAGTTTGGCAGTTTTATCCCTAGTTTTCAGATCCCTGACTTGCAGGGCCATTTTGAGGCCCTAAACAATGTTTTTAGGGATTACTATAGTTAGAATGACCCCAGATAAATAACAGAAAAATGTGTATTCCTCAGATAGATATTTCCAACGGGCTATTGTGTGCCTAAAACAGAGATCGTATGCGAAAGTTACGACCCCAGGAAGTTGATGTACTAACTTACCCAAACGGGGCCCACATGACTTTTGGCACTTCATCTCATAGGGTTAGGTTTTTGTATGTCTAGGGTTTTTGAAATTCATGTTTATTGTAAAAATGTCTTCAAATCCTCATTGTAATCATCTTATTACAAATGAGCGCAATTGTCACGTCTCTTCTCATAGATAAGCCACCACCATTCTAGCAAGCCTGTTTTTGCTGCATTTTACAGTTTCATCTTATTTCCTTATTGAATAGAAACCAGATTTATTGTATATATATTATTCTATGTTAAGCATCTTTTGATAATAATCTCTATTCATTTCATTCTACAAATATATTATGAATCAGTGGTATCAGAATGGTCTGCTCTTTGTTGTTCTTAATGCATGTCCCCAATGAGGTTAGAGTACAAAGAATCGGGTCTCGAGCTTGTTTCTCTTTAGGATAAAATCTCTCACAGGCCCAAACGACCTCTCATGGTAGAAGAAAATAAAGGCGAAGGGATAGGAGATCCCTTCAAAATGTTTCTCGAGGAATCCCTCATGCAACAGAGGAATGAGATGATGAATAGTTTTTCATAAATCCTTCGACGACTACCAATAGGCGACGCATCTTCCTCAAACAAAGGTGTTTCTCCCTTCAGATAGACCCATATGCGGTAGACAAATGGTTGAATTTGCTAGAAGGGTATTTCTTTGTCCATAACTTCTTGAATAGAGAAAATATTACTTTTTCGCTCCTCAAAGTCGTCCCCCATGTCAAAGATTGGTGGGAAAATTTCAGTGAGCAAAAGGAAATAGAGGAACCCTCATTATCTACAGTCACAGTCACCTGGGAGTCCTTTATGGATTCTATTAAGGAATAATACTACCCTATTGGAAGTTATGATGAAAAGTACACAAAATGGACCATGATGTGGTAGGAAAGAGACCAAGCGGTGCCTGAGTTCACAAACATCTTCCATACCTTGAACACGAAGCTGGGTATCAAATATTCTGAGTGGCATCTAGTTCTCAAGTATCTCGATGGTCTACATAGATACATTGAGGCCAAAATGGAGTTTCTAGACATCTCATCCTTGGGTGCGGCCTACCAATATTCCATCAAAATCAAGCAGAAGATCAAAAAAAAGACGCGACAATTTGGGCCTGGGAACCCCTCACAGTAAAATCCAGGAAAGGGAAACCCCAACCCATAGAAAAAAGGACAAAGAAAATACGGACAACCATTCTAGGCCGCAAGTAAAGAAGGACACCGATAAGACAAAGAAAGATACCAGGGAGTGGTATGACTTCCATAAGAGCCCCTCACATAACATTGTTGGTTTCCGCTCGAAGTAGTCGTTGGTGGCTGAGGTGAAAGAATTTGAATCAAATGTGGGTTATGAATCCAAGTCAGAAGAAAAAAGGGGGAGACAGATCATTGATGCGGAACCCATTTATATCATTTTTACCACAAGCTATTGGTAGGAAAATTCCTTTTTCATTCACATATGTGGGTGAAGGGTACCCCACTACACTTCATCATTAATAGTGGTAGACAGAAGAACCTCATCTCAGTAGAGCTTGTCAAGCGACTTTCCCTGTCAACAACACCACACCCACAACCCTACACCATCGAATGGCTCTGCCAAGGAAGCGACATCCATGTCAGCCAACAATGTCACATGTCATACGACATCAAGCCCTTCAAAGACGAGGTATTGTGTGATGTTTCCCATCTCTGAGTTTGTAATGTTATTTTGGTCCAACCACATTTATGGAAATGTCATGTTGTATATGATTCTAAGCCTTACAATATTATTATTAATTTTAACAAGAAATTGTACAGGATACCTGAGGTAGTACCACCCAATGTTATTTCCTTGATCTCTACCAAGTAATGCAGAAAGGTCATCTCTCAGACATAGAAGTTTTTCTTCTTCGTGATTCACTCTCAGAATGAGTGAAATATTGCAGCCACATCCAGGGTGTACGTGATCGACCTCTCCACACAACAAAAGAAAGTGGATAAGTTCATGGAAGAATACTCAGATATATTCTCCTTACCTACCAGGGTATGTCTGCACTATCAGGTCAATAACCCCAACGATCTGACCCCCAACGCATTGCTTCCCAATGGGCCAGTCTACCATCGTTCTTTGTTAGAGAATGAGGATATCAAGTGACAGATCCAAGAAATTATCCACAAGGGGAACATCCATCCCATCTCATCACCATGCAGAATCCTAATCGTGATAGTACAGAAGAAAGATGGAACCTGGTGGCTCTGCATTGATTATCGGGCCTTGAATAAAATAATAGTCAGAAACCAATACCCAATTCCCCGAATCGATGACCTCCTTGATCAGCTCATGGGGGGAAAATACTTCAGTAATATTGATCTAAATTATGGCTAACACCAAGTCTCAATAGAACAAACAAATGTATGGAAGACCTCCTTCAAGTCAAAGGAAGGTATTTTTGAATGGTTGTTCATGCCCTTTGGTTTGAAAAATGCTCCAACCACTTTCATGAGGATGATGGATGATATCCTGTGACCATTCACCAATAATTTTGTAGTGGTGTATCTGTATGACATCCTAATTTACAACAAGACTTGGGCATAACACTTACAACATATTCAACATGTTCTGCACACCCTGCGACAACACCATCTCTACGCCAACTTGGAAAAATTCTCCTTCAGCATGGACAGGGTTCATTACCTGGGCTACAACGTTGATCAGCATGGCATACATGTGCATCTAGCCAAAATCTAATTCATTCATCACTACTCAGCCCCAACCACACTCACTGACCTTCAGAGCTTCTTGGGACTTGCCAATTTCTACCTCAGGTTCGTGTTGGGATTCTCCCATATTTCATGGGCCCTTAGCCAAGTAACCAGGGGTGGTGGTAAGGAGAGAGTTGTGTGGGCCCGGTCCCAGCAACAAGCATTCGATGATTTGAAGTAGCACTTGTGCTCAGTCCCAATATTTTCATTACCGGACCTGCAACAACCCTTTGAGATCAAGACATATGCTTCAAACTATGATGTGGGTGTTGTTCTCACTCAGCACATCCACCCCATGGCCTATCATAGTGAGAATATATTAGATGTTGTCTGTAAGTACCCTACTTACAACAAAAAAAGTACTCCATTGTGAAATCCTTCCGCCAATGGAGACATTACATTCTTTGGAAGGAGACAATCATCCACACTGATCATAATCCACTACATTTCATGCAGACACAAGGAAAATTGCATAATGACTGCCATCAGAAGTGTTCCACGTACTTGCAACAATTCCACCTGAACATCAAGTATAAAAAAGGAAGCACCAACCACGTCATTGATTTCCTCAGCAGACTTCCAGTCGTGGCACTCACCATGGTGCTAGACTCTTGTGGCCATGAGACCTATGGATGGCCCCAACTCTATGAGACAGACCCAAACTTTACCACCACCTACCAAATGTTCGTCTCAAATGCATTGTTTGCTAACTTCCATATTCAGGCTGGGTTGTTGTGTCGTCTGGGCCATATCTACGTCCCATCCAGTGAGCGATCAAAGTTGATATGGAAATCCCAGTAAATTTGGATGGTAGGACACTTCAGCGTTAAAAATATAGTGGCAATGTTGTAGAAACATTTCTACTGGCTGAAACTTTTATAGGAGGTTAGCAAGTATATCAGGTCCTGCACTGCCTATGCGATTGCCAAACCGGCCACTAAGAAACAAGGTATGTACACCCCTCTGCCTACTCCTGAAAATCCATGGGAATCCATATCAATAGAATACATGTCGGGCCTCTTGTCCACCAAGAGGGGCAATGACTGTGTTTTTTTGGTTGTGGATATCTATTCTAAGATGGCAATTATGGTTGTCTGCAAGAAGAGCATCACAACAAATGTAACTACCAAGATCTTCTTTGGAAAAGTATGGGTACATTTTGGAATCCCAAAAACCATTGTCCCATATCGGGATATTCGATTTATCCGCACATTCTGGTCAATCCTCTGGTCACTGCTGGACACCAAGCTCACCAAATCCACAGCCTTCCACCCCCATACAAATGGCCAAACAGAGGTCGTAAATCAAATGATCGTGCATATCCTATGCATGTATAATTCCAAGCACCCTCGCACATGGGATGAGAGTCTCCCCTATGTTCAATATATCTACAATTGAGCCCTGCATAGCTCAACCAACCACAACCCCTTTCAGGTGGGGTTGGGATTCCAACCATTGGGTCCCATAGATGTTGCACTACCCCTTGCGATCACCTCAACTGACTCATCTCCTGCTCTAACTGAATTTGAAAAATCCACCCGGTTCATTGATCAGATCCATCACATCCACCAACAGGTTCAGGATATCCTACATAATTCCAATGACAAGTACAAGCAGAACCATAATCAACATCGGGTGCCACATAAGTTTCAGGTGGGCGACAAAGTTTGGTTGCTATTGCAAAAAGAGAACCTTATACAACCCCATCAGAAGATTTTCCCACTCTGTTATGGGTCATACACCATCACCAAGGTTGTGGGTGATAATGCTTTCGAGCTCAAAAATCCTCCTTTCCTTGACTTGCACCCAATGTTCAATGTGGATATCCTTCGACCGTATTTCCCACCATTATTGGACACCTCAGAGATAATAGAACAACTGACACCAACAAAGCTCAACCACGACTGCATACAATAAGAATATAGTGATCATATTGTGGAAAAACATATCAAGGGAACTCACTAGCAAAGGATCCATCTTCATCGAGTTGTCAAAGCAGGGAAGCTCCTGCACCAAGGCAAGTGGCTCACTCATGGCCAAATTCAACAGAAATTTCCTCATCTGATGGGGGAACTCAATGAAATGGATACCATTTCTTCCTAAGGTGGGAGGATTGATCCATATGGATGTCAGTGGCCTCCCACCTATTCCAGCTAGCTCATTTTGAGAGTTTTCCAGTTTGGCATTTTTTTCCCTAGTTTTCGGGTCCCTGACTTGCAGGGTCATTTTGGGGCCCTAAACAACGTTTTTAGGGCTCACCACAGTTGGTTATGGGAAGGTGGATTCCCAAAGTTGGATAAGCCTCTATACTTTAATTTTTAATTTGTATGATCCAAATGGATTTCAGTGGCCTCCCACCTATTCCAACTGGCTCATTTTGGAATTTTTCTAGTTTGGTAGTTTTTTCCCTAGTTTTCGGGTTCCAGATTTGCGTGGCCATTTTGAGGCCCTAAACAACGTTTTTAGAGATCTCTATAGTCAGAATGACCCTTGATAAATAGCATAAAAATGTGTATTCCTCGGATAGATTTTTCCAATGGGCTATCATGCAACTAAAACAAAGATCGTATGCAAAAGTTACGACCCCGGGAAGTTGATGTACTAACTTACCCAAACGGGGCCCACATGACTTTTGGCGCTTCATCACCTAGGGTTAGGTTTTTCGATGTCTAGGGTTTTTGACATTCATGTTTATTGTAAAAATGCCTTTAGAGACTCATTGTAATCATCTTCTTGTGTATGAGCGCAGTCATCACATCTCTTCTCAGAGATAAGCCGCCACCATTCTAGCAAGCTTGTTTTGACTGCATTTTACAGTTTCAACTTATTTCCTTATTGAATAGAAACTAGTTTGATTGTATATATGTTATTCTTTATTAAACATATTTTGATAATAATCTCTATTCATTTCTTTCTGCAAATATATTATGAATCATTGTAACTTAGTGATTACAATAGTTTTAACATGTGTGTACAATTAGGAGTGCATTTACACTCTAATTTTTTTTATTTCTATGCACAAATATTCATGACCTTTTGATGAAATACTGAATGAATAGGTCAACATTATAGGAAATATTTCAAGATACAAGGTTGTAGAAAATTTATGCATCTGTCTATACCAAAAAATGTCTTAAGAATGAATACATCAATATTATAGGAAATATTACAAGCTATAGGGTTGTAGAAAAGTTGTAGAAAAGCTACCGTGGTGAATTTTGTATGATGAGATGATGTATATATAGGATAGTGAGTAATCCATTCCTTAATATGAGATATGTATTCCTTAAGAATAAAATGCATGCTCAAAAATGGAAATTATGTGTTTTCTTCTTGAAAATAACGCATGTTGTAAAATGCACGCCCTTGAGTGAAAATGAAAGCCTTGTTGGCCCTTGACCAAGTTTTGGAGATCCTTGGTTAGGTTTGACCTATTTTGGGACACCGACAGGCTGTCAAAGGTGGAGAGCAAGTTTCTGGCCCTTGACCAAGTTTTGGGAATTTCTTAGTCATGTTGACCTATTTTGGAACTTTGACAGCCTGTCGAAGGAGGAGCGCATGACGAAGTGAAGATCACGGGATATCGGCCCCCTTTTGGGCCCCTTTTTGGGTTTTTGGGAATATGTAATGGGAATGGGATGTCGGGCCATGGGTTTACCCATGTTTAGGCCAATTTTGTATGTATATATAGATGTCTAGGCCATATAGAGGAAGGAGGGGATGATATATCTATTTGATGTAGGCTAAGTGCCAAGAGTTGGATCTGTGTGATCAAGGTTTTTTGCATTCTATGTAAGACTTGTAGAGTTGAGTGCAATTCCTTGTGCGATACGATAGGAGGCTTAGTTTTGTAACACAAGGAAGAAGGATCTAGCGAGCTGCGCAGATCTTTTGTCCCATGTGGAGTAAGGGTTTTGAGGCTCTGTACTTGTAACCGATTGACCGAAGACAATAAAGAAGAAGAGTTGGTGGACGTAGCCCCAGGAGAGGGATGAACCATGTAAACACTTTGTTGTCTTTCTTCGTGCTTGTTTTAATATGTTTATGTCTTATTTTGCTAAGTGCTTGAGATGATTAGATAGATCTGCTTATGCTTAGTGCTAATGATAGGTATAATGATAGATCTGGTATACATGAATATGCTCAGTTATTGATCTACCAGATCTGACCTATTTACTTATGGTAAGTGCTTAAATACATTGTTAATGCTTTGAAGTTCTGTCTTATTGAGGAACTGACAGTGCTAAGTGATTTATTAAGTAGAACAATCAAAGATCTATGTCCCAGCTAAGGTTGCAGACACTTGAGTTCTGCAACCACCCATGCCTCTACCTCGGGTGAGACTTCATCTGCTTCGCAGGTGTTTCCAAAAGGGTCAGCAATTAGGGTTTTGTTGGTGCACTGTTGTATTGTTGAACCCTGGGTCTGCCCCTGGGTTATTACGCTATTACCTGAAACACTTGTTTTAGACTAGTTTTAGGACTAGCCACAAACCCTATTTTCCACAGAGTGTAAATCCAAAAATACAACGACCCACAAGATGAAATTTTTATCACAACTAATTGGATATGTTTCCTTAATGGACTCCATATTTCACAGTCTGAATCATTCTAGGAAAAAAATTATTGCGAAAATGGCGAGATGACCTGTAAATAACCTACCTTAGAAATCATCATCAAAAGAATTTATCCTCCCTTGAATTTCATCCTTCTTTACTTCACCTTCCCTCTGAAATTTGCCTTAGATATCCTTTGTTTACCTCAGTCACTTGTAGATATTCAATATGCTCAAGTTTGATTAAAATGAGAGACCCTTGCCTCTTATTTATACTTTTATGTACCTTCCTCAAGGGGTTACCTTCTAACCATCTTAAACCACTTTCCTTATTTTAGCACTAACCCACTTCTAACCACTTCTCCACTTGGTAATTTCTCCATTAACTTTATTATTTAAATAATTTCTTTTGTATCCACTTTGAATTATACTACACTCATCACTTCACTTTATTATTTAAATAATTTCTTCTTTGCAACCACTTTGACTACTTTTACCTCTTGGGGCTTCTAGATGACTCATGAGGGTTCTCCAACTTCACATGGCCATAACTCTCTAACCATGAGGAGTTATGTGACATTCCACATACCACCAGAAATGGAATGACATGTACTATCCATCTAGAATAGTCTTACCTTAAAATATATTAAACCTCATACCATTATACATCAAAAAAACTTGGGTCCATTACCCAAACCTTTGTGCTACCGGAATTCGCTACCAGACTTTCTTCAAGGGTTGACATCAATGAAAACCAACCCAAATAATAAACAATATCCCCCTTTATCATTGATGGAAACACTCTAATGCAATACTGAAGTCATATCACTCATGCTCCCCCTGGAACCATGCCTTTGTTCTCTGTCTCCAAGCATTTATATCCTGCATTGGATAAATCTCTCCCCCCTTTGTCATCAATGGAAAAGGTATCTTCCCATCAGGGGCTCCTCCCCCTGGTTGAACGCTTCCCGAAACTGATATCGAAACCTGAATTGTCCTCTTTATGGTGCTTCCTCATGTAAATCTAAAACATATAAGATAAGCATTCAAAAGAATTCATTTTGGAGTAGAAATTAATCCGAGTCTCTAGCGAATATACTCAAAGGATTCCCTTGAAAGTGGTTTTGAAAAGATGTCTACCACTTGTTCTTTTGTTCCCACATATTCAACTCCGATGTTCTTCTCTGCAATTTGTTCTCGTAGAAAGTGATACTTGATTGGAATGTGCTTCATCTTGGAGTGCATCACCGGGTTCTTTGAGATACTTATAGTGCTTGTATTATCACAATAGATTGGAATGGGCTCATCATACTCAACCTGTAAATCTGTCAGAGTTTGTTTCATCCATAGAACCTGTGTACAACATGTTGTTGTTGCAATATACTCTGCTTCGGTTGTAGATAAGGATATTGATGATTGTTTCTTTCTTCGCCATGATACTAAACACTCACCCAAGTAGAACTATGCTCCATTTGTGCTTCATTGGTCATCAATGCAACCTTCCCAATATCCATCTATGTAGGCAATAAGTGATAGATCCTTTCCTTTTGGATACCATAATCCAAACTCTTATGTTCCTTTGAGATATCTGAAAATCCTTTTCACTGCTAAGAAATGTGATTCCTTTGGTGCTGCTTGAAATCATGCCACTTGTCCAACTGTCTAACTTACATTTCATCTAGATGATTTAACATATAGTAAGCTACCAATCATTGACTTGTATTGCCTCTGGTCTATAGACTTTGAATCATCTTTTCTCAACTTGCAACTGGTTTACATAGGAGTGCTAATTGGTTTTCAATATTCCATTCCAAACTTCTTTAGCATTTCTCTTATATACTTAGTTTGAGAAATAAAAATTCCTTGGTTGCTTTGACATATCTGAAGACCCAGAAAGAAGGATAGTTCTATGAGTAATGACATTTCAAATTCATTTTCCATATCCTTTGTAAATTGTTGGCTTAACCTGTCATCATTACTTCCAAAAATAATATCATCAACATAAATTTCAATCAATAAAATATTATCTTGAGTTACCTTGATGTAGAGGTTGATGTCTGAAATTCCTTTTCTGAAACCTTCTTGTTGTAGATATTTATCTAGTCTAGAGTACCATGCTCTAGGATAATGTTTTAGACCATACAAGGCCTTCTTCAATTTACACACATAATTTGTGTTCTCTGAAAACTAAAATGTTTCTGGTTGTTTGATGTAGACTTCCTCTTCAAGTTCCCCATTCATAAAAGTTGATTTCACGTCCATATGATACACTTTAATATTCTTGGAGCATGCGTAATCTAAAAGAAATCGGATTGCTTCCATTCTGGCAACTGGGGAAAATGTCAAAGTCGATTCCTTTAACCTATGTGTATCCTTTACATACCAATCTAGTTTTGTTCCTTGTAACCTATCCATCTTCATTAAATTTATTTATGAAAACCCACTTTGTGTCAATCACATTCTTACTCTTTGGTCTTGGAACCAATTCCCAAGTGTCATTCTTCTCTATTTGATCCAATTCTTCATCCATGGCCTTATTCCAAAATCCATCCTTGTTGGCCTCTTCAAATTTGTTTGGTTCAATCGTAAATAAGAGTGTTAGGTGTGTTTGTTCTGGTGAATGGATTCTTCTTCTAGTCTCAACTCATGCATCCTTGTTTCTGATAATCTGATCTGAAGGATGATTCTTTTGTACTCGTTTTGCTAGGTGTCTTTGGAGGCACTTGTTGAACTTTCTCTTCTGCTTTTGTTTGATCCTATTCATCTTCCCCTTCTAATTCTTCTTCATCTTCTGCTTCTTCTTTGTAAAGTTGTTCCATTGATTCATTTTCTTTTTCCTTTAATTCTCGTCCACATGTTCAATCAATTGTTACATTGATTATTTCCACAACTTTGTTAAACCTCATATTGTAACACTTGTATGCTTTCCTTGTACTTGAGTAACCAACAAGTACTCTTTTGTCCACACGAGAGTCAAACTTTCCCATTCTTCCTTCTTCTCTTTTGATGTATCATTTACTTCCAAATACTCTAAACTAATTCACATGTGTTGGTTGTCCTTTCCATAGCTTGTAGGGAGTTTTTTCATTGTTGTTATTGAGCATTAATTTGTTTTGAATGTGAGTTGTTGTATGCACTGCATGTGTCCAAAAAATATATGTCAATTTGGAATCCATTAGCATTGGTCGAGCCATTTCATGTATTGTCATGTTCTTTCTTTCAACAACTCCATTTTGTTGAGGTGTCCTAGCAATAGAGAATTTCCTTTTTATTCCATGCCTACTGCAATAGTCCATAAATTCCTTTGAAGTGAACTCTCCTCCATTATCAGATCTCAAACATTTGATTTTTGAATCCATTTCATTTTCAATCATCTCCTTGTAGACCTTGAAGTTTTCAAAAGCTTCTGACTTATTCCTAAGAAAGAAAACTACAGTCATTCTTGTATAATCATCAACTAATAACATAAAGTATTTCTCACCTTTTAAACCCTTTGTTGTATTTGATCCAACTAGATCAATATGCACAATTTCCAGTGGTCTTGTCGTTGAATATTCCTTTGATTTGAACCTGGTCTTTGTTTTCTTTCCTTGTTGACAATGTTTTCATAAATTGTTGTTTGGCTTCATGATCTGGGGACTTTCTCTAATTGCTTCCTTTTTGTTGACTTTGACAAGTTTATCAAAGTGTATGTGACCCATTCTTCTATGCCATAGCCAAATTTCATCTTCATTTCCTAGACAACACTTTTCATTTCCAATTTCACTTAATACATATATGTTGCTTGAAGTTCTTGTAGTTGTCGCAACCAATTTTCTTGAACCTTATTTTCTTATCTCGCACTTATATGAATCGAAAGTAATTTGATGACCTTGGTCACACATTTGAATTACACTTAGAATATTGTGTTTCATATCTTATACTAGTAGAACATTTTTTTCCTTGGTATTCTTGTTTCCAATTCTGAATGTTCCTTTTCCAATGATTTTAGTTGAATCATCATTTTTGAAGGAGAATGATCCATCTATTTCCTTTCTTAATGTAAGAAACCTTTCTTTATCACCTGTCATGTGTTTTTAATAGACATTTTCAACATACCGACCATCTTTATTCTGCTTAGCTTATAGAGCGAGTGTGCAGTCTTCATTTCTATATTGATTATGCTTTCTTATCCATGTTCTCTTCTGAGGTTCATGTCTGTGACTGATGTTGTTATGTTGTGGTTCTCTAGGAGGGATTTTCATTCTACAATATTTGTCCATGTGCAAATTTGTTGCACTTGTAGCATTCCACTTCAGTGTTCAATGGTTCAAACATGTTGTAGCTTCTTCTCTGTGTTTCAATAGGCCTTCTTGGATAACCATTTTCTGTATGACTTTCAAATTTGTTTATGTTCCTCCTATTACCTCTGCAATTTACAACTTTATGTCCAAAATTATTGCATGCATAACATCAACCAAAAATGATAGTTTGGTACCTAGGAGTTGAATATCTTCTGAAAGGAGTTACTTTTATGAATCCTTCTTCTTCCTGAGCCATGTTTTTTTTCTATCGGTCATTGATTCTGAAATATGAATCTTCTCAATGGAGGAGTGTCCCTATAATATTCCTTGTAGGTCTTCTTATTCTCTTTCATTTTTTCTACATTAACTTTTTGGGTATATTTCTTGTTTTTTTGCTTTGGAGTTGATCCCTTTTCTGTCTGATTGTATCTAAGTTTGGACTTGTCATGATGAGGCTTTTGACTGCTGATAATGTCATCCAAAACTTTTGATTTTTTCTGCATATTTTTATTTTGAAGATCCTTTCTCAATGTGACAATCTCTGCTTCCAAATTTCCAATGATCCTGTCTCTTTCTTCTAGTTGTTCTTTGAGTTCTTCTTCAATTCTTTTATCTTCTTCTATTTGAACCTTCAACTTCATGATCATTTTTTCTAGTTCCTAAGTGTCTTATTTGTTGTCTAGTTATGCTTGTAGCTTCTTCTTTTTTCTTCTTATAACTTCTATGGCACTCAACAATTCTTCTTGGTAGTCAACTTCTACCCCTTCATATTCTTCTTCGGTGTATTCTTTATCAGATTCTTCTACTGCCATGAATAGAACTCTTGCTTTCTCACTGTCACTGAATTCATCTTCATCTGATGAGGAGATGTCTTCTTTGGTGCATAAGATTTTCTTGAAAGATTTTTTTTTGGTTCTTTTTCCCTTATATGTTTGTTTTCTATTTGAGTATTATTCATCATTCCTCTTTTTTTTTTATGACGACATTTTTTAGAAAAATGACCAATACCATCACAATTAAAACAAATCAATAGAAGCTTACCTTTATATCTTTCGTTGGTTCCCTTGTTCAATATTCTGACAAAGTTGGCCACTTCTTCTTCATCCTCTTTTGAGAAGTCACTATTGTTGTTATGTTCCTTTTGCTTTCCCTTTTTCTTTGACCTTTTGGATTCTTTAAAAGCTACTTCTTTTATATATGGATTTTCCAGTTCAGTTCTCATTTCATATGCTGTGAAGATTTCATGTAGTTTGTCCATGCTTATTGAGTCTATATCTACTCTTTCTTCTAGTGTTGATATCTCAGGATCAAATCTCACAGGAAGAGATCTTAGTGCCTTTTGAACAATTACAAATTCTTCAATTTATTCTCCCATTCCTATGATTACATTCATTGTTTCATCAACTCATAAGAAGTGAGTTGCAATATTCTCATCTTCCTTCATATTTAGTTGTTCGAATTCACCTCTGTAAGTTTGAAGCTTTGCTTATTTGACTTTTGAATCTCCTTCATAAATATTTTGAAGTTTGTCCCAAATCTCTTTAGCAGATTTACAATGTAAAACTTTGGTATATATTGATTCACTAAGACCATTCAGAAGTGCATTTGTGTATTTGCAATTGTTTTGACTGAGTTTCATTGTTTTTTCACTTGTTTGAGGAACTGTAGGTCCTTTCTATCCATCTTCTATTGATTTCCAAATTTCAAATCCATGTGCATGTATATATGTTTCCATCCTTCTGCTCTAGAATGCATACTTATGTCCATCAAACTGTGGTATTTTGTTTTATACATGTTGTTTCTCTCGATGATCTACCTGTCAGTGGTTAAAATGATTTCTGAAGGAACCTCCTCTGATACCAAGTGTTGGATTACTGAGAGGGGGGGTGATTCAATAATAGAGAAATATAATCTTTTTTCACCATAAAATGCAAGTGTTATATCAATGTAGCATTATCATACAATAGTTTCAGAGTAAATAAACAATGAAAAAATGAGAAATCATACACACACACAGTACACCAGTGTTTTTACATGGAAACCCAAAGCGGGAGAAAACCACAGAAAGTTTTTTTTTATATGTCTTTAATAATTACATTCATTGGAAGCACCAAATTCCTTTGTTTAACAGTTGCAACCGGAAGGAGGCTCCAACCCCCTAGTTTCTCAAGCTACAACCTTAGGGAAGCTCCAACTCCCCAATTCTCTGACTACAACCCGAAGGAGGCTACAACCCCCTATGTTCTCTGGCTACAACTTGAAGGTGGTTACAACCACTTGTCCTTGCCTCGTCCAACCGTCCTGAAATATAAGTAGAATGATGAAACCACTGTCACGCAATCACTGTGATATATACTGTTGTAAACCTATACCAATCAGCCTACATCAAATGACCTGTAACAACTTGTACCAAACAACCTGTAATTAACCTGTACCATAAACAAGTGCATCAATCATGCACCAACCTGTACCTCAACATGTAGCATAAAATAGTGCATCAACCATGCACCAAATATGTACCAATCATGCATCAAATACACATAAACTATGACTCATCAAGGTGTACCAACATCATCAACTATACACCTCATGTATGTGCCAACTCATCAACTACTTGTCTCAACCATGTACCCAACGTGTACCTAAACCAAAATCCCTCATCAATCTCATCATCCAAATATAATTTGTAACTATGTAATAGACCTGGTGTATATGATCACATACATGCAAACCTTCCTTAACTTTAACAACAAGAGACTAGCATTTTCATCAAGCTTTACTTTAGTCTCACATGACTAGTTTTGGATTAGTCAACAACCCTAACTTGAAACTATCATAACTATGTACAATTAATGAATACAAGTCTAAAAATGGTACACAATGTTATTTAGTGTCTTTTCTGCAATTTCTCTAGGTTTCACTTCTTGCAGCCTCCCAGAAAAGAAAAAAAGGCATACCTTGTTGAATTCTGGCTTATTCTAGAGAGCAAAATTGTAGAGAATACCCCACATGGAATATTTGTTGAATGGATCTTAAAATGGTACAAAGAATACTACAGACTGAATACATTTGGTCTTACTGAATTTGGATATGTTATGAGGAAGTTATGACATTTTTACCCAAAACACTTGTTTTAGACTAGTTTTAGGACTAGCCACAATCCCTGTTTTCCACGGAGTGTAAATCCAAAAATAAAACGACCCACAAGATGAAATTTTTATCACATCTACTTGGATATGTTTCCTCAACATCCTCTGTATTTTGTGGTCTGAATCATTCTAGAAAAAAAAATTATTTCTAAAATGGTGAGATGACGTGTAAATAACATACCTTAGAAAGCATCATCAAAATAATTTATCCTCCCTTGAATTTCGGCCTTATTTACTTCACCTTCCCTCTGAAATTTGCCTTAGATATACTTTGGTTACCTCAATAACTTGTAGATATTCAATATGCTCAAATGTGATTAAAATTAGAGACACTTTCCTCTTATTTATACTTTTATGTAGCTTCCTCAAGGGGTTACCTTCTAACCATCCTAAACCACTTTCCTTATTTTAGGGCTAACCCACTTCTAACTTGTCCACTTAGTAATTTATCCATTAAATTTATTATTTAAATAATTTATTTTTTATCCACTTTGGCTTATAGTACACTCATCACTTCACTTTATTATTTAAATAATTTCTTCTTTGCAACCACTTTGACTACTTTGACCTTTTGGGGCTTCTAGATGAGTACTCATCAGGGTTCTCCAACTTCACATGGCCATAACTCTCTAACCGTGAGGAGTTATGTGACGTTCCCCATACCATCGGAAATGGCATGACATGTACTTGTTGGGTATGTGTTATATTCTTTGCATGAGTAGTAGTGTTTGTTGGGTATGTGTTATATTCTTTGCATGTGTGGGAGCGTCAGATTCGACAAATGTGTCAAATGATCCTTCGGAGTAGTGTTTCTTATGTCTTGTGAGTCAATATCTTCCTAGGGAGGGTAGGTATGCCCCCACCTGGTTACGCGTTGTGTTCGGCATCGGGCGGTAGCCCAGGGCAGTGCCCTGGAAATTTTTTTGGGGCAGTTTTTCCTATTTTTAGCGGTTTTCTAAATTAATCTCGGATTAAGGGAGTAGGGTTTTGGTATCTACATAATACCTAAAATCATTGTATATATTGAATGATGAATGGTGAAATTCGAGATAATGAATATAAGAAAGGTTTTCCCCGGTTGAGGGTTTTCGGTATAAATCTTTGTGTACTATGTGAATGAGCCATTGATTAATTTATGTTTTTCTTAAGAATATATATGCATTTATTTAATTCACATGTTTAAAACTTACATGTGGTATCAGAGCTCATTTTTGGATTCAGTGGGATGCCTTTTTTGCTAAGGGTTTGGCTCGGTCTTATAGATCAAGTTTATCTTGGGTCTGTGATAAACCTGGGTTTAGTGGAAGCTTTTGCAGTGGAGATTCTAGTATAGAAAGAGGAATGGCGAGCTCATATAGAATAAAGATAGAGAAGTTCAATGGTAAAAACTTTGAGCTATGGAAGCTCAAGATGGAGTACCTTCTTGTAGACAAAGAACAATGGATCATTGTGGATCCTGGTACACAACCTATTGGTACACCGTCTACTAGCACACAGGCTACTGGTACACATCCTACTAGTACACAAACTACTAGTACACCACCAACGGTGTAATGATCCCAATCCAAATTCTTTCTTGGAATCACTAACTACTACTAATTTATTGAGTTATTAAGTGCATACAAGATTCATAAACACATGGATATCACAATATATTCAAGATGTAGAAGCACAAGCAAAGATCTGACCTTTTTATTATGAGCAATGTAAGATCAATACAATAGATGGCCGATCTGGCATAAACCTCAGATGGCCATACAAGCAATAGATATGAGCTGCTACAAAATGCTCCCAACAATACAAAATAAGCCTCCAAAGGCTGGATATACAATGAAGACTAAATCAAGCAGATCTGAGTCGTACTAATGCTCAACCTCCAAGCTGGAAAGTGCCATGTCCTGCTAGAATGTTGAAGCCCTGAATAATTCTTCCCTACTACCAAAAGTTTCCAATCATCACGAGAAATATGCCAAATGATAGATCGTGCAACTGTAAGGAAAACCCAGATGTCCAAATTCCCAAATCCACTCTCAAACTCCGTAGATATGAATTCTCCACTGAATGGTGTGCCCCACTGGATGATTGAAACCCTAGATGGTTTGGCCCTGATGAAGGAGGCCTCCAAATGCTATGAAACTCTCCAAGAATATAGATCGGGCTATGAGAATCCCATGGGAGAATTTTCGGGCTCAGATCTCAAGCAGATCTCCCTAGATCTGAGTTTTACTGAATCACAGGACGTCCCCTATGGCTCCACGACGTCCCAATATGCAGACAAATATATAACGATGATAACCCTCCAGAAAATCCCTCAAACTGATGGTCCTTCCCCTGCAAACAAAACCCAACTGTCGGAATGGCCCCAGGCCCTCAGGATAAGCTGGATCGAACCTCCCTCGATAAGCTGGCCCTGAGACTAGAATGGTGTGG
>ML859702.1:26547-44510 GCA_009831015.1 Picea engelmannii
CACAGATGCTTTATTTGTAAGAGGTCGTACCCAAGACAGGAATCCTGGTAAGCCTTTGGAGGAGAGATATAAATCTACAGGTAGATCTAAGTCTCTAGGAAAATATTTGAGGAAATGTTGGAAGTGTGTTAAAATAGGGCATTATAAGAAAGATTGCAAGTCTAAGAAGGTTGATAAACCAAAGGGATCCGATAGTACCTCTTCCATAGAGGTGAAAACCTCCACTGAAGAAGGAGGTGGTGTTTACCTGGCATCTACAAGTACACATGTAGACTGTGATGTATGGTTGATCGACTCAAGTGCATCATACCATATGAATCCTCTTAGGGAGTGTTTCTCTGAATATGAAAAATATGATGGTGGTGATGTATTCCTAGGAGATGACTCGACAACCAAAATCTTGGGATGTGGAAGTGTTAAGTTGTTGCTAAAAGATGGAAGGATTAGAACTATCCCTGGGGTTCTACACATTCCAAAACTAACCAGGAGCCTAATATCTGTAAGCAAGATGGATGATGTAGGAGTGGATACTCTATTTGGAAAGAACACCTGCAAGATGGTACGAGGAGAAATGGTTTTGATGAGGGGATTTCGGTGTGGAAATCTGTTCAAGTTGCTGGGAAGCACTTACAATAATGGGTGTAACAATTATGTTGTCCCTGAGAAGAGAAATAAATAATACAAGACCAATATTGTCCCTGGGAAGAAGACCATGTTGTGGCATCAAATACTGGGACATATTGGAGAAAAGGGCTTTCGAACACTACACGATAAAGGTATGGTTGAAATTATGTCTAATTGCAATCTGGATTTTTATTTCTATGAACATTGCATATATGGTAAATAGAATCGAGTAAGATTCCCATCTGGTGCTACAAGAGCAAAGGGGATCTTAGAATTGATACACAGTGATGTGTTTGGACTTGTTCCTGTCCCATCCCTGGGTAAATCTATTTATTATGTTTCATTCATAGATGATTTCTCAAGGAACACATGGATTTATTTTCTTAGAAATAAATCTAAGGTATTTGATAAATTTAAAGAGTTTAAGGCTCTGGTAGAAAATCATACAAAGAAGAAAATAAAGGTAATGAGAACATATAATGGTGGGGAATTCTACGGAAATGAATTCTAAGAATTATGTAAGAAGTGTGGTATAGCAAGGCAAAAGACTATTGCATACACTCCTCGACGGAATGGAGTTGCAGAAAGGATGAACACGACACTGGTGGAAAAATCAAGGAGCATGCTCAATGGTGTCGAGTTAGGACAAGAATTGTGTGCAAAGGCAGTGGGTACATCATGTTACCAGGTCAATCGATCACCCTCATCAGCGTTGGATGATAAAACTCCACATGAGGTATGAAATGGAAAGAAACCCTCTCTTGAACATCTTAGAGTGTTTGGTTGTGATGCTTATGTACATGTTCCAAAGGAAAATAAGAGTAAGATGGATAATAAAGATGAAAAGTGTATATTTATTAGTTATAAAGATGGTGTGAAAGGTTATAATCTTTGGAACCCATAAACTAAGAATATTGTTTACAGTTGAGATGTTGTTTTTCGAGAGGTAAAAGATGTTTCCAAACAGGAATTCCTACCAAGGAAAGAAGAACCTGAGAAAATAGAGCTTGATTTGGATGATGAAAAATATGAATCATCTGAAGAATATGAAGTAGAAGAAGAAGAAGAACCTCATACCCCGGTATCGAGGAGATCAGTGAAAGAAAGAAGGCAACCATAAAGGTATAGTCCACCTGATTTCTGTTCCAATTTTTCTTTATCTATTACTGATGATGATCACGGAACTGTCAGGGAAGATTCAGAGGATAGTAAACTATGGAAGAAGGCCATGGTTGAAGAAATGGATGCCTTGGATAAGAATGAGTCATGGAATATAGTTGAGTTGTCAGCTAGAAGAAAATTTGTTGGTAGCAAATGGTTGTTTAAGAAGAAGTTTAATGCAGAAGGTAAAGTGGAGAAATACAAAGCTCGATTAGTAGCAAAAGGTTATTCCCAGGTAGAGGCAATTGACTTTGGTGAGATTTTTTCTCCTGTTGCTAAGTTAACTTCTATTAGATTTCTTTTATCTATTTTTGTTGATTTTGATCTTGAAGTGGAACAGATGGATGTGAAGACAACATTCCTACATGGGGATCTAGAAGAAGAAATCTACATGAAACAACCAAAAGGCTTTGTAGTGAAGGGAAAGAAAGAGTTGGTCTGTAAGCTAAAGAATTCACTATGTGGTCTGAAGCAATCACCTAGGATGTGGTACCAAAAGTTTGACACATACATCCTTGGATTGGGATTTGTGAGAAGTAGGACTGATCACTGTGTATATTCCAAGAAGGTTGGTAATCACTTCATTTATGTAGTCTTGTATGTTGATGACATGTTGTTGGTAGGAAATAGCATGGATGTTATCAAGGAAGTGAAATCCTAGCTATCATCCAAATTTGACATGAAGGATCTTGGTGCTGCTAACTTCATTCTGGGAATGGAGATTAAAAGAGATCATGCAAATAGGAAACTCTAGTTGAATCAAAGAAAATATGTTGAGACAATATTGCAGAGGTTTAATATGCATGGAAGTAAACCGATCAAGGTTCCTATTCCTATAGGTGTAAATTTATCTACAGATCAGTGTCCCAAGAAACAGGAAGAAGAAAAGGACATGTCCCATGTTCTGTATGCCAGTGCAGTTGGCAGTTTGATGTATGCAATGATCTATACTAGACCGGACATTACACATGCAGTGGGAGTTTTGAGCAGGTATATGTCAAAACTAGGGAAGGAGCATTGGACAGTTTTAAAGAGGGTCTTCAGGTATTTGTGTGGCACTACCAATTATGTATTGTGCTACCAAGTAAGACCAGGATTGGACAGAGTGGTGGACATACATGGCTTTGTTGATGCAGACTGGGCTGGAGATCTAGATCGTAGAAGATCTACAAGTGAGTATGTGTTTAACCTATTTGGAGGAGCAATTAGTTGGATGATAAAAATACAGGTTGTAGTGTCACTCTCAACTACAGAAGCTAAATGCATGGCAGTCACTCAAGCAATCAAGGAAGCAGTATGGTTATAGAGATTGTGTTCAGGTATTGGGTTGGTACAACAAGAAGTGAGATTAGATTGTGACAATCAGAGTGCAATCTTCCTGGAAAAGAAACCAGCTTATCATTTGAAGACAAAGCATATTGATGTTCAGTATCACTTTGTGAGATACATGGTTGAGGAAAATAAGTTGTTAATGGAAAATGTTGACACTTTGAAGAATGTTGTAGATTCATTGACAAAGTCTGTGAGCACAAAAATTTTATCATGGTGTAGAGTAACAATGGGAATTGTTGACCTAGATTGTTGACTATATATAATCCCGTGGACCCCTGGATGCAAAGAAAACAACAAGTGGGAGAATGTTGGGTATGTTTTATTTTATTTTCATGTGTGTGTGTGTGGGCGTGTCAGATTCGACAACTACATCTGCATTTTTTGCTATTTTTAGCGGTTTTCTAAATTAATCTCGGATTAAGGGATTAGGGTTTTGGTATATACATAATACCTAAAAACATTGTATATATTGTATGATGAATGGTGAAATTTGATATAATGAATATAAGAAAGGTTTTCCCCGATTGAGGGTTTCCGGTATAAATCTCTGTGTACTATGTGAATGAGCCATTGATTAATTTTTGTTTTTCTTAAGAATATATATGCATTGTTTTACTTCACAGGTTTAAAACTTATAGTAGATAAGTAACTAAAGTACTACAAATCACATACGATCAATTGACTCTAGAGAAGTAGGAGGAAAACAAACAAGCATACAGATTGGAGAAGGGACTGACAGTAGTCTACAACAACATCCCCAACTTCGTGCAAGAGACAGAAGAAACACATGAAGGGAAATTTTAGAATATTGTGCAGGTCATGGAGCAGTACAAAAAGGATATTATAGATCTCACAGAGAAACTGACTCCTTATACACCTCCAGAAGTCAGAGAGCAAAGGGAACAGGAGGCTACCGCACACATCGATAGTATTGCACAGGAAGATAAGGCAATGTAGGAACTATATGATAGAACTTCTCATATATGGAGTGGCTTTGAAGAGGATGAGAAAATACAGCAGGTGGATAAGAAACAAGAGAAGATAATGACTGACATCTAGGAGTTAAGACAACATCAGAAGGAAATGGCCATCCTCGAGAGGATGAGGAGTGTGCAGGATATGAAGAACCTACATGCAAAGTTGAAGGTTGTTCAAGCTGACAAACAAATAAGACAGGATCAACTGAAGCCACTATAGTAGGATGCAAAGAGGATGATCAAAGAATTGTAGGCAGATAAATGGAAAATCGAGAAAATACATGCAAAATGCAGACACGTGCTAGCAGAGCACATTACAAAATAGAGTGTGGAGAAGTTGGTCGAGCAGAGCACATAGGTTAAAGAGAAATTCAATCACTTATTCAAAGTGTTTCACGAGTTGTAGCTCACCATCTACAGTGTGAACTAAGGTGTAGTGGCTCAGGACGAGCCACATGTCAATTTTGGGGGCATGTTGGCTCAAGCCTATTTTGGGAAGAAAGTCTATTTTAGGAGAAAACCTATTTTTGGAGAGAAAGATATATTTTTAGAGCACGCACCATAGGTGGCAGAAACGTAGCATGCAGAAAAATAAGTAAAAGCAACATGCAAAAGGAGGAAAAGTAGCATGGTGCGCATGTAGAAAGACCTAACCATGTTAGGGTTAGGGTTTTGACAAGAATGTAACGGTTGTAAGCCAGTAGAATAGTATAAATAAAGACCTAAGAAGTCTAGGTATAGGTTGGTTGCTATTTTTTTTTAGTCGAATAAGTTAGTTTTGAAATTTAAGTCACAGGTTGTGGAGCCTAGTGTGATCTAGTCTGCCTTACAGAGGGTAATCACCCTCCTTTTGATTGTAATCCTAAATATGCAATGCACACAATGCAGATTTTGCAGAAGAATGAATAAAAGAGAAAAAGAGACAAATCTTTGTGGACATAGCCCTAGGTAGGTGAACCATGGTAAATCCATTGTCTTAGTCTGTCTGACTGATTTTATGGATGTTATTTTATGTTCCAGTTAAAGAATGAATGGTTAAATCTTATGTTAACAACATGCATGCATAGTTTAATGATGAATGAATCCTAGAAGTAGATGAACAAATAATTATGTTGATGCATAAGGAAAATAACGAGTAGACAGTCCCAATCCCTTCCTAGACTACAAACACCTGAGTATTACAATCCCCCATAAAGCTATCTTGGGTGAGACTACGATGTGCACTATGTGCGCAATGTTTCCTTCTGGTTTACCAAGAGGGTCGATAGTTTAGAGGGTTTTGTTGGAAACCTATTGAGAACAGAACATGGGTTATCCCAAGCATCCAACAATGGTGTTTTATGTAGTTCATCCATTATGAACCTCTTCAAGTCATCACAATTTTGAATATACAACCGGCCTTTGTAGTTTAGCAGGCCATCATTCAGCAGTTGTTATCCTTCATATTTCACCCCTATGGGATCTTTCTCCAGATATACCATTACAATTTTGAAAAACTCATCTACTTCTTGAGCACTTTTGACTCTTTCCTTTATGTCTAATTCATAGGTGCTTATAATTGTCAAGTGAATCACTTTCATAATTCTATTGAGGGTGTCAGCCACCCTATTTTCTTTTCCTTTAATATATTTTATTTCGAAATAAAATTCACTAAGGAGATCCATCCACCTATATTTCCTAGCATTGAGTTTGGGATGGTCAAAAAAGAACCTCAACCCAATGTGGTCTATCATAAGTACAAATCTTCTGCCTACAAGGTAATGCCTCCACATTTTTAAAGCATGTACTATGGAAAACAATTCCAAGTCATGTGTCACAAAATTGATTTCATGTTCATTCAATTTTTTGGATTCTTAACAAATGGCATTCCCTTCTTGCATGAGGACTCCTCCAAGTCCTTCTCTACGCACATTTGTACAAACAAGGAAGTCCTTGTTTGGGTCTACAATTTTCATCACAACTACATTGGTTAATAGGTGTTTCAGCTGCTAAAAACTCTCTTCACACTCTACTGTCCAAATGAATTTAAATCCCCTTTTTTGTAGGGAGGTGATTGGATAAAAATTTTGGAAAAACCCCTTTATGAACCTTACATAGTATCCTTCTAGGATCATAAAGGATCTAATATCAGATACATATTTTGGTGTAGGCCAATCCATAATGGATTCAATCTTGTCAGGATCTACTGCCACTCCTTCCTCGGTGATGACATGGCCTAAGTAATGGACTTATTTTTGGAAAATGTCACACTTACTAAACTTTGCATAGACCTTATTCTCTCTCAATACTTGAAGTACTAACATTAGGTGCTCTTCATGCTCTTCTCTATTCTTAGAATAGATTAGGATTTCATCTATGAAAACCAACACAAATTTTTCCAACAACTTGTTGAGCACATTATTCATTAAGCACATAAAAGTGGTCTATGCATTTGTAATCCCAAATGGCACCACCATAAATTCATAGTTCCCATATATTGTCCGAAAGGTTTTTTTTTGGATGTATTCATCCTTAATTCGTACTTGATGGTATACATACCTCAAGTCAATATTGGAGAAAATTGTAGCACTCCTTAACTAGTCAAACAAGTCATCGATTCTTGGTAAGGGATACTTATTATTAATTTTCATCTTGTTGATTTTTCTTGCAGTATATGCAGAACCTTTGTGTGTCATCCCTCTTTTTTAGAAATAAGGTTGGTGCTCCCTAAGGAGAAACACTAGGTTGGATGTAAAAAATTTCCAACAGCTTCTTCATTTGTAGTTTGAGATCAACTAGCTCTAGTTTACTCATTCTATAGGGTGCTCTAGACATTGGCACCGCTCCGAGTAAAAGTTCTATTGAAAAATCAATATCTCTTCTTGGAGGTAGACCTAGTACCTCATATGGAAACACATATTTATACTCTCTCAATATAGGATGGTCAACTAGGCTTGGTTTATTTTCCTCAACAGTGTTCAGTACTTGTATTGCATACAAAGGACATGCTTTTCTAAAATACTTCTTCACTTGAAGGGATAATATTTGTCTCACTGAGATAGGATTTTGACTTCCATGTAGTGTCCTTTTCTTCCCTTCCTCATCTTCACACTCTAATGTTTTATTGTAACATCCCAACTTGGATTTATAGGGATCCAACCAATCCATGCCAATCAACATGTCGTAAGATCCTAAAGGGAGTATGTTTAGAGTTGCTTGGGTAGACATCCCATTCATAATGAATTGGCATGTTGGTATGACTTCTATTGCCTTCCTTTTTGTCCCAGTGGCTAGTTGTACTAGCCATGATTTAGCATGTTTTACTTGCTATAGTTTACATTTCTCAATGGCTTAAGGAAAAAGATAACTCATATTATAATTGTGGTCAATTAAAATGGAAACAAGATGGTTGGAAATCATACCTTACATATCCACCACTGAAGATTGGTGGTCATCTTGTCTATTATCCATGGTTTCATAATTTGTGGCATTATCTTAGCCACATCATTGACTGTGGTAGCTTCCTGGACGTTGTAGACCCTCCTATTGTCCTGTTGTCTATGTGGATAGTCCCTCAACAAATGTTCTTCTGCACATCCCCAACATTTCAATGGATCTCTCTTTGTTTTATCCGTCTTTCCTAGGGCTGATCCAAAGGGATTATTTCCACTCTGAGATGGAATTTTTTTCTAATACACACTCTTAGTGGGAAGACTCATCTTATATATTTTCCCATGACTCTCAAATATTGAGAATATAAACACCTTCTTCTTGAATCCCAATTTACTTTTCTTCTTCCAATCCTTATGGGGTTCTACCTTGTTCTTAAATTGCTCATAGCAATACCTTATCTTCTGAATAGTGTCTTATAAAGTCTTAGGTTCATCAAACTAAATTCTATCTCAAAAGGACTGAGGAAACCCACTAATAAATTGTTGCATATTCATCTTTTCATCCTTTATGTAGGGCACATACCTCATCAGCTCAAAAAAAAAATTGACATATTCATCTATGGTAAGTCGTCCTAGCTTTAGTTAATAGAACTCCGTAGTCTTTTCATCATAGTACCTTTTAGATAGGTACTCTCAAATTGTCTTCATGACAGTTCTTTCTCACGAATTCCCTTTACATTCCTAAGGTCCTCCCACCAAATGGAGGCCTTTCCATTCAAGTTGAAAATGGATTTCGAGCCTTCAAGTTTTTAGAGTAATCATGAAATCTAAAGTACTTATTTAAGCCAAGTAACCAAGATTCTTCTTCTTTCCCCTTTTTAATCTCCCCATCAAAAGTGGGTGGCTTGGATTTCTTAAAATATTCAAGGTCATGGCTCTTGGAATGTTTCCTCCTTTTTCTTCTCCTCTGAGAATGTGAACTAGTCTCACTGTTGGACAATTCCTTGGAACTGTCAGCTTCCCCACTAAAGGATTCTCTAGATGAATCCTTGGTGTTATCATGCCTCTTGGCTCCATGTTGGGTCTTATTTGAGGTTCTTCTTCTCGTGTTGCTACTTTCAGGGCCATGTTTTTGTATCTCATGTGGACTCTAGGTTTTCTTGGGCTGAAGTCGATCCACATTATTGGCTCTTGGCCCATGTTGTAGCTGCCTCTTTATGTATGACAAGATTTGCAAAAGAACTGCATTTATTTCAATTTGATTTTCTTATTCTTTTGTAAGCCACTCATTGTCCGCTTTAAAATTTTGTAATTCTTCCATGAGGATTCTTATAGTTTCATCCGAATTCAGAGGGGTTTCCACCACTCTCCTTTAATAATATTCTTCTTCTATGTTATGGGATCTCTCTCCCATCTCATGATGTGTGCCATTATTTATGTTGTATTTTCCTTGTTTTCCACTTCTTATTTAAGTGTTGATAACAATATTTTTTGTTAGTTAATTACCCACTAATTTATGAACAACACATGTAAATTGTAAGGTGAAATTAGTTTCATCATTTAACATATAACAACAACATACAATTCAAATTGAAACATGTAAAAACACAAGAAATTCACAATCCTCTTTTTTAGTATTAAAGTTTAATAAGATCTTATGAATGAGGTAGGGTAGGGTTCCCTCCCCCTTAAAGGTTCTCTAATAAAACTTATTCGACTCTTTCATGAGCCCAATAAGGCCAAGCATTCTTTCCTACTCTGATACCAATTTGAAACACACCCAACCCCCTAAGTACCTTTATGAGGGATGGGGTATTAAATTTTCACTTTTACTCAATCATCACAAAGCCTCCTATAGAAGCTACCATCATCTTTTGTTCGTCAAGATCTTTCCAACGAATATAGTCATGCTCAGAACTGAGCTCTAGATCAAACATTACATCTCCCTAAATTTCCTTGGACCCTCATTGGTCCAAAACTACTCACTACCATGTGGATTCCTATTACTTGTGTCATCTGATGCAACATTGACATGGCACATGTCAATTGACCCACTAGACTCTGAATCAATGGTTACCTCTGATAGATCCAATGGTCCCCAGAGATGAGTGATCAATGACTCTAATCACCTCTCAGAGTCTCTCCATTGGAGTTTCTTTGCTTCATGCACTCAAACCACTTCAACAAACTCTCTTTGAACTCACCTACTCTGATGGATATAACCTACAGATCTAATGGCCCTAATTCCTTCCAAGACACCAATTTGCACGATGGTTGACGACCCTACTCTTACTCCATCTACACTTAAATTATGTTTTCCATCAAAGATCTATGAATGAGATTGAGTCTCATTGCCACCATGGAAATTGCTCCCACAGTGCACCTATCTTTTGATGTGACATGTGGCTCAGTATCCACTCGATAGAGGGACCCATAACGACTCGCCATGTCACTTAACTCAAATCTCCTTCGTCTAGTATTTGAAGATTCATTTTCATCTGCCTTTGAAGTTGGACGAAATGAAGCTTGGGGGGAAATGATTCCAGCGTCTGGACTTCATGTTGAACTTGAGCCACTAGCTTCTTAAGATGGGTGTAAGTACCAACCATGCGTTGGGAAGTCGCAAGCATAGATTTTACTTTGGTTCAAGCTTGTGTAAAAATGAAACCACCTACCTCAAGAATAGTTTCCTCTGGTTCAATCTTGTGTAAAAATGAAACCAGGTCCAAGCATAGTTTTGGCCAGTTTTAAGCTTGTGTAAAAAATAAAAGCTATCCCAAGCATAGTTTTGTTTTGTTTTGTGTTAAGCTTGTGTAAAAATGAAAACAATACCGAACTTAGCCTTTCTTCTTTCTCATGCTCATAAATCGATGAGAATGTATCCGAGTAAACTTTTATCACTTTTTTGGGCTCGTAAAATTTATACGAAAAATAAACCCCCTGGAGTTCACTTTAATCTATTTTTAGACTCTCTAAACATAAAAAGAATGTAGAGCGACCTTGTTCTTTTCACGCTCATTAAAGTATTTCAAGAAAATGTATGTTTAGCGATAGTTTATCTCTTTTTCGGTCCCATCAGACTATTTTTCAAAAAAGGAACTGAGAGAGTTCTCTTTAAGTTTTTTTCATACTCTCTAAACATGAAAAACCCCTGAGTTTTCTTTCTTTGGAATCATTAAACAAGCATTGAAAGGCCCATATGGGACCAAACCACTCCTTCCTAGGGTTTGTTAAACATACTCTGAGGGACTCGTCCGAAGGGTGAGCTTACATTACAAGCATATATTATCCTCCTCAAGCTTTCGTAAAAATAAAGAGGTACTCGCCAGAAAATGGTGGGGGGGGAATTGGGAAAGAAATGTGTCTAAACTTGTATTCTATGGAAGAGTCATTTTTGAACATGACACCCTTTCACTCGCTTTGTGTCTAGGTTGGAAAATCCACTTATCTCTTGATCATACTCCTTTACAATATTACAATCTGGTCTGTGATCCCTATTGTTGAGTCAATGTTTCCAAGATAGTTGTCCTATCGTCAATATGTTCAAAGAGAAATTCAACCCGGAAAGCCTTCTATTGCGTCAGTCGTTTCTACAATCCTTAATCATTCTATTGCGTCGGCCATTTCTATAGTCCTTAATCCTTCTATTGCGTCATCCACTTTGTAGGGTTTCTGACCGACTGTTCCTTGTTCCCTACACACACTCGACAAAGTATTTCATCTATCACTATGTTCTAACTTCATACTTTGGGGGGCTCTCTATTACACATTATTTTCGTCATCCCTATGACCATTAATTATGTAAACCTATATGTTGCCTTAAGAGGGGTTAGTATCCTAAATTCCTGAAGAAGGAAGGGAGAAGCACTTTCCCTGAGAGGAGAAGTTGTATTTTCCTTTGTAAAAACCCTATTAAAGAGGATTTCCATAGGCTGCACTATAGACATGGTGCGGAAATGCCTAGTTTCTACAAGCTTCATTATAGCCAGGGTGAGGAAATTCCTGGTTTCCATAGGCTACACTATAGCCAGGGTGAGGAAATTCTCATTTTCCACAGGCTACACTATAGCCTAGGTGAGGATATTCCTGGTTTCCATAGGTTGCACTATAGCTAGGTTGCGGAGTTTCCGCAAGCTACACTATAGCTAGGGTGCGGAAATTCCTGTACATGGGAAAGATAAGCATCTTCTCGATGCTTCTAGAAGGAGAATATTCTATGGTGAGGTGGCCTCTGAATGGTTTGGATCTTACTCACTTTCATGATTTAGTGGGATCATCCTAACCTCCTCACCTTATCCTCTTCAACTTATAAAAGGAGAGGAGCTCTCATGGAGAAAGTTAGTTGAATTTGGCTTGAGATTGTTAGCTTGGTTAGAATGGATTTGAGATTTTCTTTGTCAAGATAGATTGTGAGTAGCTATCAGATCCATGGTCTTAGAATCCTTGGAGAAAGAAGTGTGTGGGAAGAAAGGAATCGTTGGAAGGAACTTTACGACATCAAGGCATCTGGTTGTAATCTCTCTTCCTATTATTAATATAATACAGTGGCATGCTTCTTTCCCATATAATTATCTTTATTTCATTGCATAATTCCTTGATCATATGCATAGGTTGTCATTGAATATATTCTCTCTTCTTTCACTTTGGTTGGTTTGTGTCTCACTACAGAACCAATATCACAAGGGCACTAGACTGAACCAAGGACAACAAAGACATAAGGAAGAGATATTCAAAGGTATGTCACTCATCATTTCTTTGATGATAGATTCAATGATTAGAACCTAGGGAAAGCGCCATGTCCTATTTTTTTTGGTTCTAGATTTGGGTGGATCTAGGGAGATTAGTTTATGTCCGCATTTACCGATTTATCCTACAACAAAATTGGCGACTCCATTGGGGAACAGATTGTTTTCCTAGTTTTTCTTGCTTTCCTGCTTTGATTGCTTGGGTTCTATTTTCTGAGTCATTGGGAGATCCAGTTTGGCTCTTTGACTGTTTAAATTCATTGGAAAAACCTTCATACTCTTTATTTTTTCCATTTTTTATTTGATTTCTGCACCCTACTTTAAGGGACAGTGCGGCGGTGTACGATTTCTACACCCTACCTTTGTGTCACAGTGCAGACTTTCTGCACTGTATTGGTCCTCTGGCCTGCAGAAATCAAGGATTTCCACACTGTGTTAGTCTATAGCCTACGGAAATTTGGAAAATTTTGATTTTTAGTATTTTTTCCTTACCCAGACCTTGGATTTGGTTTTGGGGTGAATTTTTGGGTTTGATTATGATCTGTTTACAGTCTGCTTGACATATTTGAAATTGCTTTTAGCCATGTTTGCTTTGTTTTCCTTTGAAAGATTTAGTCTCTTGCTTTAAATGTCTTTCAGTTACAAAGCATTGTCTTTTGTTTAGAATTGTTTGGTGAAAGAATTTATTTTTCTTTTACTAAATAGTTCATGTTAAAAGAGAAAATTGTTTGGGTTTCTTTCTTTCATATATATTTGCTATTGCTTTTAGCTATCTTTGAAACAAAAAGTTTTAATTTCTTTCTTTATATTATATTGGGGGCTTCCTTGCATTTGAAGAAGCGAAATTGCATGATTTTTGGTCTTAAATTCTGAAAAAATTTGCTCATTTCTTGAGAATATTGATATTAATGAGTTTTATTTTTTGGGGGAAATTGTGCATCTGGGAATGATAAATGTTTTCTCCTTCTCGTAGCATATCTTTCATCGAAATGAAAAGATTTCATATTCATCTCTTTGCATAACTCTCGAGTTGGTCAAAACACCATATTGTCCACGCCATTTTCCTCTTGAGTAACAATAGCCATAAAATAAAGCGGTTATAAAAATTGATTAGACATTTTTATATTTTCTGGTAGCAAACCTACATTAGATTAGTTGTAGGGCTTTGGAATAAGTGTGAAAGATAACTTTCCAAAGATGCAAACAAACATAGAATCTTGCGTTAGGGAGCGGTGAAATCCACTTATTACATTTTGTCCTGGGAAGCCCTTCTAACACAAAGGTCAATCACGAGGTCGCATTAAGACTGGAAGAGTTACTTGCCCTTCTTTGTTTGTATTGGTGTAGATATTGCACGTATTATGGGGGTCGCTTGAAGGTATACCCACAATGATGAGTGGAAGCCTTTCAAGTTGATTTCCGGATAGATACCCTGCCTTTGCGCATGGATCGAACTGTTGATTGTTTCCCCAGGCATCATTGTCGTAATTGGTAACCTTAGTGGCCTATCTCTTTAGGGTATTCACATGAGGTGACTGTGGAGGGGAAAGTCTTCACAGTATTTGGAATCGACGTTGGCCAAACTCACTCGGGCTCCTTGGAGGGTATACCCATGATTATGTGTGGGAGCTTGCACCAAGGTGTAAGTCTGTTAAGCAGGTCGTCAACGTAACTTTTCCACCCACTCTATCTCAGCCCCTTCTTACTTTGTTCCCGCGACATTGGATTTCATCACCAACTAGTGTGCTCAATGCAAGAAGGTTTTGTTTGCTTGCTTGATTACTAGATTTTTAGCATGTTTTGTTTGTTTTCCCTAGAGGAATCTAGGTTGAATTTTTGTTTTTAATGGCGTCAGTTCCCGAAATGGCTAATGAAGGAACCTCTACTCCAGGGGAACCTTTTGTTTTTTCTTATTACAGAAACATTGGTCCTCCTCACATCGCTACTTTGAGCCTTCCAGGTCTCATAATTGGATTACCGATATGGTTGTTTTCCACTCAGGTAATCTTGAATGCAGTTAGTGCTTCATTTGTAAGCACTTCCCCACAAGAACATCAACCTCATTTTGATCCTTCACCGTCTTCACCAGTAAGATATTCATCACCTTCTCCACTTGTAAGGTCTTCTTCCATTTCATCTTCTTCATCGAGTGAAAGATCTGAAGCTAGTAACTCAGTGGATAATAAGAAGAAGAAAAGGAAGAACAAGAAGAAGAAAAATAAACAAGGATCTAAAATTCTAGCCACTGCCAGACACATTGGAAAGAAACCAGTTACTGTTGATCATGTTGGGAGTGTTGATGATGTCAAGATCACCCATACAACCCGTAAGCCCAAGTACCCTTGTAGTATTTTTAAGGGTATCCATCTTCTAAAGGATTTCCCTGGTCTATCAAAGGTTATAGAAGCATGGTCTACACACCCTCGCCAACCCATGTCATTAGGCTCTGAACAACATGTTGGTGACCTCCCGTCAACTAGTCAAGATACAGTTGGGAAAAAGAAAAGTAGAGTCAAGTTCCCGTGCATGTTATGTAAGGGGATTCATATAACTCACCGTTGCCCTCATATGGAGGAAGCCTTGAAATTACTAGAAGATATAACTGGTTCCCAGGCTCAACTTCCAGCTTCTTATCGCAAGGTTATTCTCAACCCACCTGTAGTTGATGGAATGATCAATCCGGCCCCTTCATCGATAAATCTGGTTAATCATGTACTCAATATGGTCACATCCTTAGTTGATATAGTTGACGAAGTGGTCGATCTGGTACCATCCTCGGTCGATCCCACTCTCCCATTAGAGATTGAAACCCCAAGTGGTCGATCCTTTTCTACCCGTTGACCCCATTCTCCCCTTGGAGAATGCAACCCAAGTGGTCGATCTGATCTCATCATTGATAGATCCTACTCTCCTGCTCGAGAGTAAACCCGACATTTCTCACGTTTTTCTCATTGATACAGAATCTACCGTACCGGGGGGCATTCCTCCTTCTCCCATGGAACCCCCTGCAAGTAATGAGGCCATCTTTTTTAATTGGGGTGTACTAACTGGACCTCGTCTTCCCTCTCACATTCCTTTCCAAATTACAGTACAGTTTTGTGGTTGAGACGTTCCTCAGACGTTGATAGATGAAGGTGCATCCATTAGTATTTTTTCCTCTATTGCTTGGCAGGATTTGGGTTGTCCTCATCTTGTGTCGATTACACAGAATATGTTATCTTTTAACAGAAGAACTAGTCAACCTTTAGGGACCCTTCCTCAGTTTCCTATAACTTTGGGCGGGAAAACTATCTTTATTGATGTTATGGTAGTCCAAGACCCCTTGGAGTTTTCTTTACTCCTTGGGCGGTATTATGTATATGCAATGAAAGCTATTGTGTCCACTCTTTTTCGTGTGATATCTTTCCCTCACGATGGAAGAATTGTGACCTTCGATCAACTTTCATTCATCGGTCCTGACTGGATTACCTCCCTAAATGGTTCGTATATGCAGATGGTATCGCCCCCACCACAAATCAATTATGTGGCATTATCTACCATGCCTTTAGTTGTCGATGCATATGAGCCTCTCACTGTAAGTTCACTCCCTTATGAATTGGATCCGGTAGTTGACATTGTAATCTCTTCGATAGGGCTATTGGATCTTGACCTCCTTATCCCTATTGCGAACCTCAACATGGGTTCTTTCCAAAGTGTTTTTCTTCCATCGAGTGAAGATCTCTTGGAGGCCATGACCGAATTTTGTCCCTTGACATGGTGTCATTCCAGAGCACTATCTTCTTGGAAGCCATGATCAAGAAGAGAGATTTGAGCAAGGTTTTATGATTTCAAGATCGTTAAAAAATGAAACCAACTATGAGCATAGTTCATGTTTATGTGTCAATCTCGTTAAAAAATGAAACAGAGGTCTAGGGTTTGAACCTAGATTCTCGAGCATAGTTCTTATCTTTTGTAAAGCTCATTAAAACATGAAACAACTTCCCCCTCTCTGTTGAATCAAGTCCTTCGTCTAGTATTTGAAGATTCATTTTCATCCGCCTTTCAAGTTGGATGAAGTTAAGCTTGGGGGGAAATGCTTCCGGCCTCTGGACTTCATGTTGAAGTTGAGCCATGAGCTTCTTAAGCTGGGGGCTAAGTACCAACCATGTGTTGGGAAGTCGCAAGAATATTTTTTATTTTGGTTTAAGATTGTGTAAAAATGAAACCACCTACCTCAAGCATAGTTTCCTCTGGTTCAAGCTTGTGTAAAAATGAAACCAGGTCCGAGCATAGTTTTGGCTAGTTTTAAGCTTGTGTAAAAAATAAAAGCTATCCCAAGCATAGTTTTGTTTTGTTTTAATCTTGTGTAAAAATGAAAACAATACCGAGCTTAGTCTTTGTTCTTTATCATGCTCATAAATTGATGAGAATGTAACCAAGTAAACTTTTATCACTTTTTCGGGCTCGTAAAGGTTATACGAAAAAGGAACCCCCTTGAGTTCCCTTTAAGCTCTTTTTAGACTCTCTAAACATGAAAAGACTGTCCAGTGACCTTGTTCTTTTCACGCTCATTAAATTATTTGAAGAAAATGTCTATTGAGCGATATTTTATCTCTTTTTCGATCTCATCACACTACTTTACGAAAAAGGAACTGAGAGAGTTCTCTTTAAGTGTTTTTCAGACTCTCTAAACATGAAAAATCCCGGAGTTTTCTTTCTTTGGACTCGTTAAACAAACATCGAAAGGCCCATATGGGACCGAACCACTCCTTCCTAGGGTTCGTTAAACATACTCTGAGGGACTCATCCAAAATGAGATTACATTACAAGCATATGTTATCCTCCTCAAGCTTGCATAAAAATAAAGAGGTACTCACCAGAAATGGTGGGGGAAGATTTGGGAAAGAAATGTGTCTAAACCTGTATTCTATGGAAGAGTCATTTTTTAACATGACACCCTTTCACTCATTTTGTTTCTAGGTTGTAAAATCCACTTGTCTCTTGATCATACTCCTTTACAAGACTACAATCTGGTCTGTGATCCTTGTTGTTGAGTCAATGTTTCCAAGATAGTTGTCCTGTCATCAATATGTTCAAAGAGAAATTCAACCTGGAAATCCTTCTATTGCGTCGGCCATTTCTACAGTCCTTAATCCTTCTATTGCGTCGGCCATCCCTGAGTCATTCCTGAATCACTTATTACTCTGATCTACATCAAATCTTGTTATCCATTTCATGTCATTGATGGGGGACACATTAAGGCCCTCCTATGACAAGTCTTTTCCTGTCGACTTCAACTCATTATCCAAGAATTAGACTTAGAAATTAATTGGTACCTTGGAACTTCCATGCCTCAATGGAAGGTTTCCTCGCTTTCGACAGTAGGTTTTCATTATTGACGCCTGATCGGGAGATTCCACTGAGTGTTCGACCTCAGATCATTGATTCACATTTATTGGATTGTACTAGAGTAACTTGGGAGTCATTGACATTAATGGTATTCACTAATGACCGGTAATCAAGTGGTTTCTACCATGTTTGAATTCAGCACATTTATTCGCATGGTTAGATCCGTACTATAGAGTGGTAGAGATGAAGACCTTGAATCTTTTATCACATATTCAGGTTTCATTGGAGTATATTCAGTTTGTATTGTTGCATAGATCCACATTGTATGTCTCATGGCTATGTTCAAATTTGAGTCTTTAACACATAGATCCACAGTGTATTTTTGGTGGCTATGTTCAGATTTGAGTCATAATGGCATGGATCCA
>ML859704.1:6075-17203 GCA_009831015.1 Picea engelmannii
GCTGTGTCCTATGTAGAAGACTCATTATTGTACACCTCTCTTGCTGGGATTCCTTCATCAATTTTAATGTCAATACAGTCAACCATTTTATGCACCCTCTTATTATAGCATCTGCATCCTTTACTATTTGTAGCATACCCTAAGAAGATACATTCATCAACCCTATCATCATATTTGCCAAGGTTATCATCATTATTCTTTATGTAACATTTACTCCCAAAGACTTTGAAGTGTTTGATTGAAGCTGGTCTCCCATACCACAGTTCATAAGGTGTCTTGTCACTTTGTGGTATGAGGTGGGCTTTGTTAAGAACATGGACTACTGTGTGTATTGCTTCTACCTAGTAGGCTTGACCAATGTTCTTCTCATTCATCATTGACCTGACCATTTGTCACACTGTTTTGTTTTGCCTCTCAACTACTCCATTTTGTTGTGGAGTTCTTGGGATTGTGTATTCTCTCTTGATCCCATGCTTATCACAGAATTCCTTGAAATCACTTGACATAAATTCTCCTCCTCTGTCTGATCTTGCTGATTTTAACCTATTGCCTGTTTGATTCTCAGTTAAAGCCTTAAATATTTTAAACTTCTCAAATGCATCAACTTTTTCCTTGAGAAAGGCAACCCAAGTATTTCTGGAGTAATGATTAATAATTAGCATGAAGTAGTTTTCTTTCCCTGTGCCTTCCTGTCTTGATGGTCCACATAAATCCATATGAACTAGTTGGAGTGGTTTCTCTGTTGAAGTAGAGATCTTGGACTTAAACTGTGTCCTAGTTAGCTTTCCTACTTGGAAGGGTTTACACATAGAATCTTGGGGCTTTGATATTCTCGGAAGATCTTTTACTACCTCAAGATTTTTGAGCTTGATTAAGTGGTCAAAGTTTAGATGTCCAAGTCTCCTATGCCATAACCCACTTTCATCATGTTTTCTTAGACTGCACTCTTCTCTATCTTCTTTCAGCACATATACATTATTTTATGTCCTTATTCCTTTGGCCACCACTTGTCCTGATTTTACAGACTTTATCTTGCAGTCCTTGGAATGTGAACACCACTTCACATCCTCTGTCACACATTTGAGTTACACTGAATAGATTATGTTTCAGCCCATCTATAAGTAGAACATCTTGGGATTTTCCTTTTCCATTACTTAAACTCACCATCCCTTTACCCTTTATTTTACCTGGAGCATCATTTCCAAAGGTTACGTTTCCTGATTTTCTTTCACTTAGAGATAAAAACTTACCTTGTCTCCCGTCATATGTTTGGAGCATCCACACTCTATATACCAAGGGTTTGTTTGTCTTTGAGTTGACAACACTAATCCACACTTGTCACTTTCTTTCTTCTTCCAAACCTTGACATTTTCAGCAGGGGAATTCAAATATGGTTCATAGTTTCTTAAGCGACAGGCAACAAATTTATGTCCATAGTTATGACAGATGTAACTTTCTGGTTCGTCGAATAAAAGATCATAACGATTGTTATTCTTAACCTGTGTCCTTTTGCCTTCCATCAAGTGATTTGTAGTCTGTGGTGGTTAGTTACTTGGTTGTCTCATTCTTTGTTGTGACATATATCTATACCTTGAATGTCTTGATTGCTCATAATTTAATTTTAAAGAACAATTTACAGCTTTATGACCAAATTTAGAACAAAAGAAACAATATCCATAGAAAAAATGTTGATACCTGGAAAATGGTTGTCTTCTTTGAGAAGGTCGATTTCTTCTATGTTGATGATTTCTTTGAACAGAGAGTACATTATTTCTCTGATCCAAATTTTCAGTTCTAGTACCTCTTTCATTACTCCTCCTGGGCAGATGATTATCTTCTTTTGTTTTTGCAGGTTTGTTTTTGTCATAGATGGTAGATTTGAAAAACTTGATGGGTTCTTTGTTGCCTGGTTGATCACTACTTGATCCCTCTTCATAACCCAGACCTGTTTTCAGCTTTGGGTTTCCTTGCTGATTCAGAATGGTGGCCAATTCTTCTGATGCTTTGATACTTGATAGATTTTGATGATAAAAGGCTTGAAACTTCTCCAACTCTTTCCTGGTTTTCACTACTTCTTTTTCTAGAGCTTCACATCTTTCCTTCTTTTCTGATAACTATTGTTTCAGAATGTCTTCGATTTTCTTTGCCTCTTCTAATTCCACTTTTAGTAGGGAAAACACTTCATCAGGCTATTTACTGTCTTTCTTGAACTGTATTAGCAATTGTTTTTTCTTTCTGTTCTTAATTCTGAGTCTGTCAATTTCTTCCAAAGCACTGATTAAATCACCTTCCATATCTACCACTGCTTCTTCATCATCCATTTCACCTGCTGTGTGTTCATCATCAAAATATCCTATAGACATAAGCATAAAATCATTTAGTTTATCTTCAATAGAGGAGTCATTGTCTTCATCATCTGAAGGATCATCATCATTTTTTACACAAATACTTTTCTTCTTAAAATTATTCTCTTTAAAGAAATTTCTGTGTTTGTGCTTCTCCTCATCATCACATGTCTGATCCTTTCTTTTGTGAGGACATTTATTTGCAAAATGACCTATCTTACCACAGTTGAAACATTTGAAAGGCAATTTACCTTTGTATTTGCATGATCCCTTCTTTAGTCTCTTCACAAATTTTGCTTCAATTTCATCATGGTCAAAATCCTCATTCTTGTTTGCCTTAAATGATGCTTCTCTAGGGGTGGGTTTATCTTTAACTATTCTCATTTCATATGCAGTCGATGTTCCTATAATTTGATCAAACTCCAAGGTTTTGAGATCATTAAGTTCTTCTATAGCAGAGACCTGTGGGTTGAACCTATGTGGTAGAGATCTCAAAATTTTCTGAACTAAAGAAGGTTCCTCAATTTTTTCACCAAGTGCTTTCATTGCATTTACCAGTTCTTCAACTCTCAGAAAGTATTTTCCAACAGTTTCATATTCTCTCATCTTCAACGGTTCAAGTTGTACTCTGTAGGTTTGAAGCTTGGCGTCCTTTACCTTCTCATTACCTTCATAACTGCTAATGAGTTTGTCCCACATTTCTTTGGCAGTTCGTAGGTGCATAACTTTTATGAATTATTCTTCTACAAGCCCACTCAAGATAGCATTCATAGCCTTAGAGTTGAAGCTAAATTCTAGCTTGTCATCCTTATTAGCTAGTACAACTGGCTTTAAATAACCACTATCTACCACATCCCAGACATCTGCACCTAAAGCCATTATGTAGGTTCTCATTCTAACTTTCTAGAAGGCAAAATTTGTTCCATTGAACAGAGGGGCCTTATTGGTTGAATTTCCTTCATGGCTTGACATGTTTAAGCTCTAGGATCTACCCTTATATAAAATGGGTCGGATCTGATACCAATTGTTGGACAACTGAGAGGGGGGGGGGGTGAATCAATTGTTACTGAGCTTAAACAATTATGCTTATTTTAAACTCTTTGCAGAACACTTAATGAAAATCACAATAATGTAGGGAGGTAAGCCATATAACATTTGACATCAGTCAAACATATGAAATATACAAAGATAGATATTTCCCGAGTAAACCTATAAAGGGTAAAAACCTCTTCTTCTTGGTATGATAAGTAATCTTTACATTCTGTACATTATCATACATATGATCTCCAACTCATTGTGAGGCTACAACCTCTGTTTTGCAAGATGCAACTTGTTGAGAGCACCAACTCTCTGTTTTCTCTAGCACCTACTAGAAGGAAGCACTAACTCCCTGGTTTCTCTAGCACCCACTAGAAGGAAGCACCAACTCCCTTGGTTTCTCTAGCACCCACTAGAAGGAAGCACCAACTCCCTGGTTTCTCTAGCACCCACTAGAAGGAAGCAACAACTCCCTAAGTTTTATAGCACCAACTGGATGGAAGTACCAACTTCCAGTCACACAGGCACCAACCTGTAAACTAAGAACAACAGTTCTCCCTTGCACCACCCTACGATGGTTTCTCTGGCTACAACCAGATGGAAGCTACAACTCCTTGTGTTCAAGAACCCACTTGAACCTTTGAGGACAACAATCGTCCCTAACACCTCCCTACCACCCTGAAATATAAATATTTTCTACTGAAACTTATTACAGTGATTCAGTAGTTGTCATTGGCTTACCAGGCTTATCACTGTTCTACTATGTTGTTCTGTTCTCTTGTATTAGTGTCTCTCTGCTTGCATCTTCTTGCACTTACTGATCTTCTGCTTTTCTCTACAAGTGCACCTCAGCCTTCTTTTACTGTCTCAGCTATGCATCTCTGTTCTTTGCTTCTGCTGCGCTTTATGCTCTGCTTGCCATGTCCCTTCTATGCACCATTCCTCTTCTGTGCATTTCAGCTGCTGCAATCTACCTCCTTCTACACACCTGAATCACTCTCAACAACAACCCATCTCTTCTTTGTTCTGCATTCTTGTCGTCTCTGTGCACCTTGTGCATCCTCTATGCGCAATCCCCCTCTATGCTCTACTCACCGCCATTGTTTTTCACATCGGGATGTTCACTCCACTCCACATTGCCACCGCTTCACTCCCTCGAGCATCCACACACTCTCTCTGTTCTACATGTTATCTTCGTGCCGAGTCCTCTTCCTGATCATCATGGCAATTCCTAAGATTTTTTGGCGGTTATTCCCATGCGTTCATCATCACTGGGTGTTATGATGAGATTCCTTAGGCTGTCTAGCAGTCGAGACTCTTCATCTTCTCTATCATAGTCGAGCTCATCCTCTATGTTGCAGTTACAGGCTTCAACGCTCTTCCATCTGTCAATCGCCTCTATCAACAGTCTTCATTCCACTGGAATATGCCTTGAGACTCTTCATCTTCTCTGGCGATCACCCTGAAGTCTCTTCAATTCCTTTGACAAAAAACATTAGTCGTTTCTAGTAGTTACACTGTGAACCTATTGAGCCTTATGCCTTTGGCACCTTTCACCTTTCCTTTCACATGTGGCCTTAGGCGGTGACCATAGCCTACACCAAAAGGTGTTTTCGCATTTTGTCATTTTGGAATTTCACATGTCGCAAATTCCTGTTGCGAGGCATCTTGACTCTTCAAGTCGCGATCTCCGAAATGGAGCTTGGTTGCAATAGCTCCTTGCTCCATCTTTCACAGATGAAGAGTCTCGACTCTTGACTCCTCCAACTCCCGGTATCCTAAACTCTGAAATGGAGTTTACGCTTCTGATCTTTCCATGCCATCATCACTACTGATCTTCCTTGCCTGCCTGTTTTCCATCAAATGAACAAGCACACTCTTGCACTCTGCGTGCACCTCTGCATTATCTCTTCTGGTCTTCATGAGCTTGCTCTGCTGCACCTCTCCAAAATACTTTTGGTGCCTACCTGGCACATTATACCTGTACTCAAGCCATCATCGCTACTGTAGTTTCCATCAATGACAAGCATACTCTGCCTATAAAACATGCCAAGAATACATGGAATACATTATGAAAAAAATTGATGCAGGCAAGGAAAGCATGTATGCTATAGGCCCTATCCTCTCTATGATTTCAAACGACCCACAATAATGAGCTTCCAAATTTGAAAAATTTCCCAACTTCAAGGAACTTCTGTTGGCCTTTACTTTCAAGAATACATGGCCCCCCACTTTAAATTCCCTGTGAGTTATGCCCTTATCAACATAGATTTTCTTCCTGTCTTGAGAAACCTTTAAATTCTGTTTTATTTTCAACATTTTCTCTTCCATTTCCATGAGTAATTCTGGCCCAACCACTGCTCTATCTGTTGGGTTGTCCCAACTTACCGGTGTGTTGCACCTTCTACCATAAAGTGCCTCAAATGGGCTCATCTTTAGAGATGCTTGGTACCCATTGTTATAATAAAACTCTACTAAGTGTAGGCAGTCTTCCCATTTTGATAGTTTATCCATCACATACATCCTCAACATATCCTCAATCACTTGGTTTACCCTCTATGCTTTCCCATCTGATTTTGGGTGATAAGCTGTGCTAAAATTCAAATTTGTTCCGAATCCCTTAAACAATCCTTTCCAAAAATTTGATGTAAATTTTGGATCTCTTATAGACACAATTTTCTTGGGTATACCATGCAGATGATCAATTTCTCTCATATAAATATCAACAATGTTGGATGCCTTGTGAGTGATATTTATTGGAATAAAATGGACAGCTTTGGTAAGCTTATCCACCACTACCATGATACAAGCATGTTGCTTGTTTGTTTTGGGAAGTTTGGTGATGAAATCCATTGTTACAACTTCCCATTTCCACTTAGGAATGGGCAATGGATGTAGCAAACCAATTGGGTGTCTATGCTCAACCTTGACTTTTTGAAACTCCAAACATTTGACAATAAAATCAACAACTTCTTTCTTCATTCCTGGCCAATGATATTATCTCTTGAAAGCTGCAAAAGTTTTGTAATAACCTGGGTGCCCAACATAAGGTACATTATGCATTTCTCTCAATATCAGATTTTTCAATTCCTGGGAATTTGGTACATAAATTCTGCCTCTGTACATGAGAATTTCATCATTTGCTAGCTTATAGTCTTCAACTTTCTGCTGCAAAATACCTTGCTGTAATTTTTATTATTATTTCCATGTATTGTAAATATGATTTTGCAGCCTCTAAGATTATGTCTTTCAAATATGATTGGTACATGATAATGGCTGTAGAATGCAACTCATGCAATATTCTTCTATGTGCATCATCTACCCTGTTCTCTTTTCTTTTGATATGATTTATATCAAAGTCATACTCACTGAGAAATTCTAACCCCCTTATTTGTTTTCTATTTAGAGTTGGTTGTCCAAATAAATATTTCAAACCACTATGGACTGTCCTCAACTCAGACCTTTTTCCCATGAGGTAGTGCCTCCACATATTCAAGGCATGCACTATGGCTTCTAACTCCAAATCATGAGTAGCATAGTGCCTTTCATGCTCCTTCAACTTCCTTGATTCATAGCATACCACATACCCATTTTCACTAAGGACTCCACCAAGCCCTTCTTTACATGCATCGATGCATACAATGAATTCTTCATTTGGATCAACAATCCTTAGTATTGGAGCACTTGTTAATAATTTCTTCAAGTGTTGAAAACTCTTTTCACAATCCAATGTCCACTGAAACTTCACCCCCTTCGTTTGCAAGGAAGTTATCGGGTGTACAATCTTTGAGAATCCTTCAATAAATATCCTATAGTAGCCTGCAAGGCCCATGAATGATCTAAACTCTGTCACATTCTTTGGTTATGACCATCCTCTAATGGCCTCAATATTTTAAGGATCCATTGCTATCCGTTCCTATGAAATGATATGTCCCAAATATTGAATTTGCTTCTGATAAAAATGAGCACTTCTTCAATTTGTGATACAATTGATGCTCCCTTAATTACCGTAGTACCATCCTCAAGTGTTGTTAATGCTCTTCCTATGACTTAGAATATATAATAATGTCATCTAAAAACACAATGAAAAAATTATCTAAGTATTCTATGAAAATACCTTTCATTAAACACATGAAGACAACTGGTGCATTTGGTAATCCAAATGGTACCACTATGTACTCATAATGTCCATACCTTGTTCTAAAAGCAATCTTGCTGATGTCTTCTTATTTAATTCTTACTTGATGATAACCTGACCTGAGATCAATCTTGGAGAATATTTTTGCATCTTTCAACTGATCAAAGAGGTCATCGATCCTTGGCAAAGGATACTTATTCTTCATAGTTACCTTGTTCAATTGATTGAAGTCAATGCAAAGTCTCAATGTTCCATCCTTTTTCTTCACAAATAATACTGGGGCATCCCACAGTGACACACTTGGGTGTATATACCCCTTCTTCAGAAGCTCTTCAAGTTTCATTTGCAATTCCTTCAATTCTGGTGTACTCATCCTGTAAGGGGTATTGGATACTAGGGATACTCCAGGCATTAGATTGATGGAGAAATCAATATCTCTTTTAGGGGGTAATCCTGAGATTTCTTTAAATACATCTTCAAACTCTTTTAGTATTGCATAATCTTCAATATTAGACACCTTATCTTTATGTGTCTCTTCCATATGTGCTGCAAATATTTGACACCCTTTTCTGTAACTTTTCTTCAACTGCAATGCTGAAATTTCTCTGATAGTTACTACCCTGGGAATTCCCTATATTGTCCTTAGGTTCCCTTCCTCATCTCAACTAGTAAATACCTTATTATAAAAATATCAGATAACATGGTGTTGGTCTAGACAATCCATACCAATTAGACATTCATAGGAACCTAAAGGTAAGATGTTCATATATTCCTTGGTGCTCAATCCATTCTTGTCCATTGGACATGCCTTAAGCATCTCATTAATGTTTCTTTTGGCTTCGGTATCCAACTACACCAACCTAGATTTTCCAAGCTTGCTTCTTGTCAAATGAAATTTTTCCACCATCTTAGGATCTATATAACTATGAATAGATCCTTAATCAATTAAAATAATAATGGTTTGGTTGTTGATATTACCTTCCACTTCAATCATATGTGACTGAAACTCAACTTGCTTGTTGTCCAGGGCTGCATAGATCCTAGGTACATTTCTTCCCATGTCCTCCACTATATCAGCTTGTTGTACATTGTGAACAATCCTCTCTTTTTCACCTCTGTGAGGACAATCTATGTACATATGATCTCCCCCAAAACCCCAACATTGAATAGGTCGTTGCCTTAGCCTTTCCCCCCCATCTCAATCATTCTGGGTTCTCTAGAAGATGGCTGTCCTTGAGGATTATTTCTAAATAATGGTAGATTAGTCCCCTTCTTCCTTTGTTCCATCTTGTTTTTCTTCTTATATTCCCAAGATTTTTGGAAAATTGGCCTTCCTTTATGTTGATCATAAAGGCATTTAGCTCGGCTTATGGTCTCCTCCAATGTTTTGGGATCATCATATTGTATCTTATCACTAATAAATGATGGCAGTCCACTCAAATACCTTTGAATCTTAACTAGATCTTACTTGATGAAAGAAACATACTTTAGCAGTTCTAAAAACCTTTTTTCATATTCATCTATGGTCATACCCCAAGATTGAGTTCAAAGAACTCCTTCATTTTCTTGTCATAGTATCTCTTAGTCAAGTATTTCTTTTGAAAATACCCCTTGAATTCCTTCCAAGTAACATTCTTCTCATTAATGTGTTGCACCTGCACAAATTGGTCCCACCTCATGGATGCTTTTCCATTGAGATAATATATGGTACTTCTTCCTTCTTCCTGTGAAGAGTAATTATGAAATTGAAAATACTTCCTCATGCCTAGTAGCCATGTCTGTGTATCTTCATCCTTCTTGTGCTCACCATAAAATGTAGGAAGATTGATTTTGTTCATTTCTACTTGCAGCTCATCCACCCCAGACCTCCTCTTATGTTTCCTAATAGGGGATGGACTTGAGCTACTATGTTCTCTCCCAGTGGAATGCCTTGGGGAGTGATGATGATGTCTCCCAACACTTCTTTCTCTTCTCCTCTCATCATGAGACCAGTGACTTCCTGATTTACTTGAGTCATTCTCTTTATCCATCTTCTTTTCTATTATTCCCAAGCTCTGCATTAACTTTATGTTGAAGTCCTCCTATTGCTCCTTGGATTTCATAATCCTCTTATTATCATGTTTATTAATTTGGACATGTTTTTGCAAACTTTTAATGGTCTCTACCAAGTTCATTCTTTATTCCTTTCCTTCTCCATGCCCATTTGAGTTTGTACTTTCATTATCCATATTGACATACATCCCTCTGATCTTATCTTCCTGGCTATAAGCCCCTGTGTATATTCCATGACTCTGCACCCTGTGATGATCCTATTCTATTCTAATTTCTATTAAATATGCAAAATGTGCAACCAACAAAACTTGTTAGGCTAATTAATTTAACAATTCATGAAATTATGTACAATTCTTATTCAATATTGCATCAAAATTATTTCTTTTTATTTCTTGAGAAATTGTCTGTCTAGATCAATTTTCTGGGTGAACAATTATATTCTACTGTCCAAGATCTTTCCGACGCTTTCTTCCATGCTCAATTTCGAGTCTTGAACATAAAGTTATGGTTACTTAAAAAACAATTATCCATTTTGTGAGAGCATTCCTTGTATATGTGATCTTCTTTGTGAGCCGAATTAGCTCTTGGACCCATGATGGATCCTCTCATAAGGTTCACATGCCCCTTTGATTTCCATCAAATGCAGGTCCGTACAAATTAGAAATATGCGGGCTCCTTCTCTAATCCCCTTTCTATCTTAAAATCAATTTTTGGGCACTAGCCCCTTTACTTTGACCCACATCTCATGTGACCGCGGGCGAGAACCAAACGCTTAACTAAATGGCGCTTATCCAGAGCTTTGGGACTCTGATGCTCTGGAACTTCGGACTTTAGAAGTGTCTTCCTTAACACACTCCAAATCCTCCTAATGTCGAATTGACGAACTCCCGAATGAGCTCTTCTCCAGAGCTCCGTTACTCCGACACTTAGGAGCTTCGGGCTTCAATTTTTTTTCCAACACAACACAACACTTCCCCCAAATGCGAAAGTGGTGAACCCTCGAGCGAGCACTTTGTTGAAATAATGTAACTGCAAAGTGTATTCTTATTATTATTTGATATTTTATTCATTGGATCAATCCCAATTATGGATTGATCATGTCGACTATTGTAAAAGGACCAAATCCCCTTTTGCAGATTGGTCATAATATAATTGTAATAGGAAAAAGAAGAAGTCAGCCCTATAATATATCAAAGAGGCCCTGAAATAAAATAAAGGTGGTTATAACCACCCAAGAGAAGAATTCATCCCTACCAGTGAAAGGACACTCCCACACATGCCAGTCTTGTATAAATAATGAGGCTAGCGCCTCACTTAGACACACACTCACTTGTTCATTTTGAGAGACAAGTTTCAAAGCTGCAATTGGAGAAGAGAGAGAGAGAAGCGCATCTTTAGGAGAGGAATTTATGTATTTGTTGGAGTTATCTCTTGGCATTGTATTGGCTATCTATAATAAGGAAGTTTTGCTAGGTTTTCTTCCCCATGAGGGTTTCCCAAGATAAATGATGTGTCTCTTGTGATTGTGTATTTCTCAGTGATATTATCTTATGCT
>ML859705.1:0-25311 GCA_009831015.1 Picea engelmannii
CACGGATTGAACTCCTCAAAGGGACGTGAGGGTCACGGTCAATGCAATTGGGATCCTTTGCAAAGAACACGATGGAAAACAGAATGAATGTGCCCACAATCTCTGCAACAAGAGCCACTCCGTTGGTGTATCTCGGAGATACTTTATTGGCAGCACTTTTACTATCCCTGCATCGCAGACTGCACCCAGTCACAACGCTTTCCACAACACCAAAATCCTTTTCCTTGAGATCTGTTTGCAATGGCTCTACCTCCAGCATGAAAAAAGCTTCAAAGCCAACCATCGACTCCACCAGAAAAGGTCTGCTGCCTCCAGCGAATTGGATAGAGCAAAGGACATACGACCCTCCAGTGAGTGGCCTTCCTCTGCGGTTTCTGTCCAGAAGCCCATGTACTAGCGACCTCCTCCTCTTCTTCTTCACGAACCAGCAAAACGCCCGAACCCTTGGCTCCAGATTTGGTACCACCTCCTCCTTATAGACAGAGCTTCTAGGCTCTTTCTTCCTCTGTGCGAATATAACTAGTTACACACTGAGATCGATTAGCGAGAATGAAATCTGAGATGGAGACACCTCCACATATTCAATAGCACTAGAGCCAACCATGTCTCATCCCAGGACGCTTCTCTTCATCTCTATCGCATGATGGATCCATCAGTAATACCAATGGTGGTCGTCATATTTTTGTCCAACCAAAAATGCAACCTGTTCAAGATCACTACTCCAAGCGACCAGTATGTAGCCTAGACTATATTTTCCACTGTCTGTTGCCTCTTTTGCCAGCTACCCTATCATATAGGGCTCCATCCAGCTGCTATCTTTAACCCAAGAATCCAGGTCCCCATCATAAGCACAAAGAAGACGTAGCTATGATTTGCTTCCTGTCCATATCCAATCGATCCTCCTTGATCTGTGGCTTCTCCCACTAGAAACTCTTATTAGAATTCCCCTCCATTTGTTCTCAAAGTTAGCACATAAACAGGCGCAAATGAAGGCACATGAACAGAATCAATGTATTTATTTTATTCATTGCGATCTGGATCTCTCTTCGGGGATCCTCTCTCTATAGGAGACGAGTTTGATTCCCCATTTGTTCGCTCTGAATTCCCTCGTTCTTGTCTATTTCGAAGACAGTTTCGATTCGTCATATAGGGAAAGCCCAAGCCATTGTCTCTAGGTCAACCAAGCTCTGATACTACTTGTTGTGTTGTTGTGTAGTGGAAGCATAAACAAGTATAGAAAAACATGAATTTAAACACATAATAGAAATCATACATAGGAGACACAAGTTTACGTTTAGGGTGAGGGGAAACATGCACGGGACAATGGAAACAAAATTTTATTACTTAACAGGAGATTACAACCAGCATCCGGGAGAGGGCTTGAAGCCCCTTGCACACAATCTGCCTCTTAGGTATACATATTTATACAACCTTTCCTTCAGTTATACAAAATTGATTACATTAATTACTGCCCCCTTCTTTTGCTGATTAGTTTTAACTAAATCCAATAATAAAATATTGTTGAGAAAATCATGAACCACTTTAACCACAATTGGTTAATTGGTTGTCATATTCCAACATGTAAGAGCTAAAATCCTTACAATATCCTTTCCCCCTTACATGGATTCTCCACCCCGAAGCATAAGAGCGCAGACACACTGCTACCGCAATGAGATGCGGGAAATATTCAGATCCAATTCTAAGCTAACGCCTCCTATGCTGTGTCCCTGTAACACTATCTGAGTTTTCCATAGCAATTACAAAGTGTCCCTGTAACACTATCTGAGTTTTCCATAGCAATTACAAAGTTTTTTCGGGAAAAGATAAGATGAAAATGTAAAGCGACGCTGTGACCATAGAAAAATTAACAAAGGCCCAAAATACCTGTGTGCTCTCAGGACTTTCTATTTCAGCTTGTTTTCCATACTTTCAATTTTAGTTGTGTGTTATGCTCTCCGTACCATAAAGAATCGTAAAGAACATTTAAATGAAACTCACTCAGATTCAACTAAACACAAGTTTAATATATATTTTGAGGTTGAGAAGATAGAAGTAGTATATGTAATTGGCCATATTTCTGAGCTGGACAGAGACAATATTCCTTATAGAGTCAATACATTGCATTATTACTTACACATAGGCCCAAGACACTTGATTGATGATACCACTGCCACACTGCCTCAACAAGCCACTGACCTTATAACGGAAAGTCAATACTAACATATTCTGGAGACCCTAACCAATGCTAAGTTACCAAATATATGTTATCTTCACAGTAATTTGGTCATAAGTGGTAAGAGAATTAACACACTATCTATATACTTAGAAGTTAGGAGCCCTTGTGTATGATATCTTGCAACATTAATTAGTTGTCAGTAGTTTATTGAATATTTTTGTCATTTGTTTTTTAGGTGTTCAGCACCGAGGATAGCTATCACTGGCTCCTATTGTGAATAATATTTTTTTTTTTCATTTTTATTACACTTTGTAATATGAAATGATTTTCCATATTATTAAAATTATTAGACAATTTAAAAATATAAAAATGTTTAGTAAATTATACCATTTCAAAATATAAAATGGTACAGAATGTCTAAATAGAAATATAACCATCAAAATTTTATATTTTCAATTTATTTTTCTATTTTGAACAATCTACAGAATTACATCTCTACATTTCATAATTAATAATTCTTATGGCAACAATTCTGTGGATTGTTCAGATTTATCATATATTTGATGAGAGAAAAATTGGCAACAAACACGATAATCTAGCGATGCAGCCTGTGCACTCTTTGAATTTCCAATTCCTTTTGTTAGTCACCTCCTTCCATTCAGTCCCAAAAATGGACAGTCAACAAAATAAAAATATATATTAAAACATGAATGGCAAACTCAGGCAAACAAACCAGTCATCCATATCCTTTTCAAGGGCCATCGGCCATCTTGCAAATAGTTGTCTATTCAATCTGGACCTTCTTGTTTTATTATATGAGTTGTTTAATTATATCAGAACATATAATATATGTGAGCCAGGCTCACATATATTATGTTTTATTATATGAGTTGTTTAATAATTTTAGTATATTTGTTCAAGGCATAGGTAATTGATATGTGTTGATTCAGTGTTAGTTTTTTTAAGTTCAAATGATTGGAGAGCTATTCAAATTTTACACCTTAATTTTAGTTTAAAGTATAGGTTTGCTACTTAATTTTTTCCAGATTAAATAAATAATGTTAAAAAAAATGTTAAAAATAAAGTATAACATTATTTGTAATTAATAAATGTTTGTTTCATTCTGATATTTATACTATGCCGTGGTTGTAGTGGCCGTTGTTTGAGTGGAAATGCCGTGGCCATTTGTTGAGTGGAAATATGGCAGTCTCGGCATGTATGTTTCATGCAATATACATTGATATCCTCTGTGTTGTATGTTGTAGTGAGCATAGAACGTGCATGATGGGTAGACCAGACACTTGGTCTTCTGTACAACAAGTTTCTGTAGGAGGCGAATTCTGTGGCCAGGACTTTGAAGATGCATGGGATGAATTGGTCACACAGGCAAGATTACGGACAATAAGACTTAAATTCTTATCAAATCATTTCTAGTTAATAGAACAATTTGGAATCTGTATACAGAGAATCTATATATTAATGTATGAATCTGTGGGTCAGCGCAGATATGAGAGACTCTTTCAATCTTCCATGGTATTTTCCTAATGCAGATGAGGTTAGAGAGGCAGTAGAGAAGTGTGGAGCTTTTGAGATTGAGAGCTCTCAACGGCCATATAGAATTCGTGCCCGTATTGACTTATCTAATACAATCACAGCACACAAAACTTCAAGTTAGGCAACTCATCGCCCACTTTGTTGTAGGATGAAATAGAGGTTAAAGCTTAGTAATTAGAACAATCAAATATTCTCAAGCTTACTAATTAGAACAATCAAATATTCTTACTTACCTTTGAGAGGAATATATCCTTCCTCTATGTGCACAGGCATGAAGGAATAAAGCATGAACCCGCAGGCATTGGTCGTCCCGAAAGCTACTGTCGGAACACCATAATCGTTCAATATTCTGCGTCTTTGATAAAAGTCCATCTGACACTATAAGGCTCACTGGAGGAATGTTGGGAAGATTTTGGAGCTTCTCTATCAACTTGGGGAAGTGACTAGCACAACCTAACTAGCGGCTGAGAATGTCGAAAGGTATCGGCTGAGAACCCGTACGCGTGCCATAAAATGTTTGTGGTAATTTGTAATCCGTTTGTGGTAATAAGAAACGTTTGGCTGTAAGGTTTAATCCTACTTAATCATTTAAACGTGGCAATTACATATCCTTACAGTAATTTTTTAATGTGATTAGATAAATGTTAAAAAGTAAACCTGTTAATGGATGTCTTGATAAATGCAAGAAAGTTATGAACAATAAATCTGACCCATTGATTTTGGAGGACGACTAAGAATATGCCAGCATCTTCAATGCATAGCCATCAGATTAGGGTTTAAAATTAAATAAGGTTAAAAGATCATTAATTGTGCCCATTGTCAATAGGTGTACCCTTTCGGCATAAATATGGGCGTTATCTTCCATGGATTTTCCCAGGTAGGTAATATCGGTAGGTAATATCGTGAGTACGGCCATGTTGGGCAGGCAAGCCATTGGGCACTGTCTCAAATCTTATATTCATGGAAACGTCATGGGTCATGGTTCCACCAGACTCTGCCAGGCGCCCCTGAACAAATTAAGTGTTGACAAAAGTAATATAAAAACCGCGGGTTGACAAAACTTTGGCCAAGTTCATGAAAGGCTTTATGTGGCCCTGCAATGGAAATAATAGGGCATGAGGGTGGCCCTGATCGACTGAAACTGATTGCGTAATTCCATATTCTGTTAATGAAGGCAATGGTACCGAGAGGGGCTTGGATGGGAGGCATTTAGCCAAAAAAACCAAGGAAGCTGATGCGATGAGAGATTTCATGCATTGTTAGTATTTGAACGCCCACCGTCCGGATCGATAGTGTATCCCTGGTAAGCTGCGGAGCATAATTTTATTTTATCTTGTAAAGCTTAAGATACATATTCATTGTCTTAGGACATGTATGTTTACAGAAGCTTAAGATACATATTCATTGTCTTAGGACATGTATGTTTACAGAAGCTCAAGGTATTTCTCTAATGTTGTCAATTCTCACTCTGTCATAGTTCACACGCTGAGTATTACACGAACTCCAGCTCCTGATCCGCCATCATTTTTGCGCATGGATCTTCAAGCCCTCGTGTGTGCTCCCTTTTCCGTCAGACTCAGGTCCCTTAATGGAGTCGGTGGCAAAGGAACGGGCCATATTCAAGATGCGCTAACATTAACTCTCCATGTAGTTTCGTTGGATTTCTTAGTTGTTGTCGTCTTCGATTCAATGCTAGCATGCCCAGCTCGAATTCTATGTGGCGAAGGAGTCAGCTCTGTGCAACTGTAGCAAATGTCAAATGGACGAAATGGTAAGATAAAGCTGCAGACATCCCATCTATGACACCGATAACCAGAGCCCTATGGTATTGTTTAATTTCCATAATTTATGCATCTTGGACAACCATGCAACGAGACCCTTAGCTTGACGGTCTCTGAGGTGTCTACCAACCCGATGGCTATTGAGGCATCCGACCAATTCACAGGAAGTCCGGGAAGCACCCTGAGTCTAGTGGTTAATTGGCTGGGCAGGCGTTCACTAGCTTCTGTTCCTCTAGACATTAAATAAAAAAATAATTGTGCCATACATATTATATTATATGAGGGAATTTTTCAAATTGTTGCAAGGAAAGGATCGATTTATATTATATTAGGGAATTTTTCAAATTGTTGCAAGGAAAGGATCGATTCTGTTCCTCTAGACATTCCCTAAATAAATAAATAATTGTGCCATACATATTATATTAGGGAATTTTTCAAATTGCTGCAAGGAAAGGATCGATAGTAATGCAGCATATTTTTTTTTATTAAGATCATTGACCTCAGATTCAATACAGATCATTCAACCGAGAGACACCAAACTTGGAGCATACAGTTTAATCCAAATATTGTTTCAGTGATAGTATTTGCTGCAGATCACAGGATATATAACCTATTAAAAGCTTCTCCAGATCTTAGAATAAGAGCCTTTGACCCTCAACTGGGTAAACAGAAAATAGACATGTAATCATTCACAGCTGACTTCAGCAGAAGTTTTCTATTAGTATTTCCATATTAAATTAATTTCTGCGAGAAAATTTTTAAAATTATTTTCAACTTTTTTATTAAGATCATTGACCTCAGATTCAATACAGATCAACGCCATTAATGGATGGCCTCCTCCACAAATCAGACTCGACGGAATCTAATAGAAAGCACCATTAGAGAATGTTGCCCAAGAAGAAAAGTTCATGATAGCACCAAGCTTAGAGTTGGATGAGAGATAATTACACAGACGAACTGAATCAAGGTCAATCGCAGGTGATACCCCCGCCTTAGCTAATGATCTTTGGGTTATAGGTGTAGGTGATACCATGCCTTAGCTAATGATCTTTGGGTTATAGGTCAGTTCGTTCTGAATGTTAACGTGGAATTCAATGAGTGTTATGTATGGAAACCATGTGGAGGGGTAAACCAGATGTAAACCAGGTGGAACGACCATGCAGCCTTGTTATACTCCCATCAGAACTGATGGGTGATGTGTATACATAAATAAAATTTTAAAATAAACAATTAGTTACATAAATAATTATAATTTTTATTTTTATTTTTTTAAATGTTTAATAAAAAAAAATTAAATTAATTAATTATTAAAATAGATAAGATGAAAAGACAATTATATATATATATATATATATATATATATATATATATATATAATATTAAAACAGTTATTAACCTTGATATAAAAGATCAAACATATCTTTTTGTTGCAATTAATATTTAATAAAAATGTTTAATAAATTTCATTTTAAGTAAAAATAGATATAACTTATGTATTAAAATATAATGGAATAATTATTAAAGGAAAGTTAATTGAAAGGTTTTTATTTTTTTTTTGTTTGTTAATTTGTCGTCAACCCTTAACATGGTTGGATTTTTTGTCCCATGGCTTAACACCTCTAGGACGAAAGGTTATTAACTTTAATATAAAAAATTAAAAGTATTTTTATTATAATTATTGTGAAGAAGAAAATCAACCTTGTTAAAATAAAAAATAAGGTTTCATAGTGAAACAAGGTATTGGACAAATCTTAAAAAGTTATTTGATGAGCTAATTTCTTATCTTTGTGATATTAAGAAGGTGGAGGATGAGAAATGATTTCTCTTTAAAAGTCAAACCTAGACTCACAATAAATGTCGATTTAAATTGTTATAATATCAATCTTCCTAACCTTTTAACTCATCAAAATTATAAAGATCTAAGAAAGCTTTTGTTCAATCATTTCAAACATAAAAAATAAAATTTTAAAATAAATCAAATGAATTTTTTTTTTCATAAAATACATCAAAATTGATTTTAATAGACTTTAATAATCATTAATATCATCCTAATTAATTTTTTTTAAAAATTATGTTGTAATAATAAAATTGAGAAAAAAAAATTGATTGATTATTAAAAAATAATAAGACAATAGCCCCATCTTAGAAAATCAAAACTATTAATATATTTGTAACAATAATAAATAGGAAAGTAAATGTTGCACATACATCTTAAATCATACTGGAAGTTCAATGAAAAAGCATAATCTACAGTTCTATTCCCGATCAATAACCAGGCTATTTAAGTGCCTTAGAACTTGCTGAGATTTGAACTTTCAGTGAAAATTGAATAGGAAAGAAATTTAGAAGAAAACCTTGATCCTTAAAAGGCACAAATTACATTTCTCTCTATATTGACCTGGATGGGCACCTAAAAATAATCTCCTCTAACTACATAAATTATCATTGAAAACATTAAAATAGATTCAGCCATACAGTTTGAATATATAACAGGAAATGCAAGGACCTTTTCTATCTGTGGGAGCTTGGCCAGGAAGTGCATGAGAGGCTGATTGTATTCCTCAAATGAATTGATGGAATCAGCAGCAGGCGGATTTGTACCAGCACTCATCAGATCGATGGCTGACACCTTGTGACCATCTTTCTCAAGAAGCTCCACAATCTTATACCAGCACCATGCTCCATGCATAGCTCCATGAACCAATACAAAATGTACTTCTCTTTCTGTATTCTTTTTACAATCCATGTCTTTCAGTTTCTATCAGCTAACCATCCAGTTCACAAGCTATCCTTAAAACTCTTCCATGTTATGGCTCCTGAATTTCTTGCTATCCATCCACTTCACAAACTATCCCCAAAACGCTTTTATGTTATGGCTCCTTGAATTCTCTCGTCTTTTATTTTAAAAATCTTTTCCATTCTCTTCTCAATCATGGGCCGCTGCTTATATTCTAAAGCCATTTCTCAAAAGTAATAAAATCCAGAAATGAAGGATTATGTGGGTCGAATAAATTCTATCTCCAGAGTAATAAAATCCAGAAATGACAGATTCTAAAGCTATCACTGAGCAGGACGATCGTCGAATCCTATTCTAAAGCCAAGTACAGGAATGCGTCTCTTCTAGATCCATAGTGATCATACAAATAAAAATGTTTTCTGAGATGACACTCGAAAAGTAATGATTGGTAGCAATTTTAATTTTTTTTTTTAATTATTATTTAAGAGTGATAGTTGTCAATTCCATGTTTAATTTAGATGAGAAGAAAACACATATTCTTAATCATTGACCTAAATTTCTATCAAATTTTCTACTTAAAACTTTAATTTCATAAAAAAAATATTCTATTTTAAATAATTTTTATCTTACCTAAAAAAAATTTGTTGTTATTTTTAAAGAATGTTATTCTCAGGATCAAGACTTTAACAACATTCTTTTGTTCACAAAACTTTGAAATAATAATTTGAAACTTTGGTTTTACTTTTTATTTTTAAAATTTTTAAAAAATGTTATTCTCCGGATCAAGGCTTTAACCAGGGAAAAAAGATCAATCAACAGTTATTTTGTTCACATAGCTTTAAAATAATAATTTGAAACTTTGTTTTTACTTGTTACTTCAATTTTCTAGGAAGAATTTGTGTGGTGGATAAAGAGCTTTGAAATAACAGTTTGGAATCTTAACTTTATGAGAAAATATTCCATTTTAAATAATTTTAATTGTACCTCGCAGAATTCTTATTTTTAAAGAGTGTTCTTCTCCGGATCAAGGCTTTAACCAAGAAAAAAAATCGTTATTTTGTCCACATAGCTTTGAAATAATAGTTTGAACTTTGTTTTTACTTGTTACTTCAATTTTCTAGGAAGAATTTGTGTGGTGGATAAAGACCTTGGGAATAACAGTTTGTAATCTTGTTTTCACCTAGAACCATTTTTTATACTATCCGTGAAATTAACGACCCAAATTTATTGTAGGGAAACGAAAATAGTAATGAGTAAATTAATAAGTGTATTAATTCAAATTTTATTTACTTAAAATTTATGTATAAATTTAATAGGAATATGAATTTTGTTAATTATAATTTTATTTAAGTGATAAGAATTTTGATAATTAAATTTCGTTCTTAAAGATTTTAGGTTTTTCTTTAAATTTGAATTTATTGATATTTTAAAAATAATAAATTATTTGAGATTTTAGTTCTTCACTAGTGCCATCTTATATGGATGTGAAGTTTGGGGATGTATTACCAAAAGAATTTTATAATTTATAATCTCACGCAATAAACCCTATCCTATCTTGTTCATAGAAGCAATCATTTCTCTCATTGAGAGGATGACTATTACTAGGTACCTAATGTATAAGATGTGAAGTTTGGGGATGTAGTACCAAAAGAATTTTATAACTTATAATATCAGAATTAAAGGAAATCCACCCTATCTTATCCTCGTCATGGAAACAAGTCTTTCTCCCATTGAGAGGATGACTATGACCAGGTACCTAATGTACAAGAACAAGATAAACAACATGGAAGAAAAGAGGCTTCCCAAAATTGCTTCAAACTCTAGCCAAAACCACATGCGACTCGAGTGGGGATGACTTGAAGATGCCAAGTCTTAGATAAATCATTGGGAATAAAGGAAGAGACCATTTTGCATAAGAATGATAATATTGAAAATATTATTACATCTAAGTTAAGGAGAAATTGTGGCACGATAAAGATTTAGAGGATAAAACAAAATTAAGATAATACAAGAAGTTGATCAACCCTAATTTAGAAGATCAAAAGTATCTATATGTTTTGACTAGCATATTTAAGAAGAAAATCAACATTGCCAAAATAAGAACAAATCCTCACGAGCTCCATAGTGAAAGTGTATGTTGGAAAATCCCAAAATTTCGTGGGTCAAAAGAATCTCTCATCTTTATGACACTAAGAGGGTTGAAGATGAAAATCCCTATACCCATATTAGATCAAAATTTCAAAATATTTATCACAAACAAACCTACCTAACCTTCTAGCGCATCAAAACTAACTCGAAACTATTATAACTCATTAAAACTAACTCAACAAACTATGGCGATATTGGAATGCTTCACTTGTTGTTTTTTAGCACATAATAAAATTCTTGAGAAATCCAAGTAATTCCTTTCCTTTCTTAAGGTCCAACAACCCAAACCTGATCTCACTCGACGACCACCACCAACACCACCATCCATTTACTAATTCCCTCCATTTATTCATTCTCACTAGACCACCACCACCATCCATTTATTAATTCCCTCCATTTATCACCACCATCATCACCACCATCATATTCCATTTATTGAATCTCACTAGACCAGGTCACCACCATCATTATATTGCATTTATTAATTCTCACTAGACCACCACCACCATCATTTTATTAATTCCCTCCAAAGTAAACAAGTAAATTAAAATTTGAAAGCTCATTGATTTCAAAAATCATAATAAAAAAATGTTGCAAAGTAAGTGTGATGAACCTACTGGTTCACTACGTAAACATCCAATATAAATAGGACAATACACAATAATCCATTTACGGATAGTAAATATATTTAATAATAATTATATAAGAATGAATAAGATGATATTACAATGAGGATGAGGGATTCTATATATATACCCACACACAGGTTCTCTTTCATAAGAGACATGACCTTTCATATGTCATGTCTCTTCATAATTAATTATTAATCATTAGTTATTTATATTATTAATTATTGTTTATTTACATGTATTTTTATGTTCATAACATTGCCTTCCTCTTAAAAATGCTTTGTCCTCAAAGCATACTTATGGGAGACTTATATCTTGCTCTAGCTTATAATATTGTGGCATGATTCTTCATTCTTGAACTAGTGATTGTCGATGACTTGAGTCGATGGGATCTTCTAATCATTGAGCAGAACTATCAAATTGTAAAAGAGTCATCCCACCCTAATTTGATCTTCTGGGAAATTGGGTGTTTATAGGGTTCTCGTCTTGAATAATATTGATATTCTGACTGGTTAATATATTTTCTCTTATGATTTGGATGTCGATAGGGATTTCTTATAACATTACTTTCTCTTATCATACTTGCAGCATTTTCTTCTTTTAATTTTGATATATGATTTTTTTCACATGCCGATGTTGCTTTGTTAATGGTTGAATTTTGACTAGTAAGTATATTTGGAGCTTCCATCATTTGTACTTTGACATTCGATGGTATCTCTTTTTTAGTTGATTTCCCATCTTCTTGAGCAGTGGTTTCTTCATTACCTGATTTGTTGATATCTTTAATGTTTGGATTTTCAATTTGCTCTTCTTTCAACTTTTTGATTTGTTCTAGTAGCTCATGATTAAGGTTCTTCAAACGAGAATTTCCTTCTTCTTTCTTTGAGAGGTTCTTCTTCAATTCCTTTTCGAGATCCTCCTTTTTTTGTTCCAACTTCGAATCACATTGTTTTTTTTCCTTGACTTCTTGATCTCAGTAAGTAGTTTTTTACTATGGTCTTTTAAGTGGGAAATTTCTTCGTTTTTTTCTACAATAACTTCATCAAATTCTTTTTGCATCATTTGCATTGTATTTTTATTTTCTTGACGTATTATTTCTGAGATATCGTTAAAGTCTTCTGGTTTTACGAACTCTGGCTCTGAGGTAGTGTCCTATAATGTTATCATCTTTTCCTTATAGGGGAATGTTACAAACTTTTTTTCCATGTTTAAGATGAAGGTACCTAGATTTTTAAATTAGGGTAGCTCGATAATGATGTTGATTTCTTCTTTATACATAGTTGTAACATAAAATTGAGATATATATTCATATTAATCGATTTTCACTTATAGCTCCTTAATTTGAAAAACATCTTTCTTTTCAATTATATTTGGCTCTGGAATTAATAATTGATTTGCCAAATCAATATTAATGTAATTTTCATTATAGTCCAAGTTGATAATGATGTTAACCTCTCTTCCTTGAATACTTCCCTTTAATATAGAAAACCCGTAACATACGATTGGACAACCTTCATAAAAAAATCTTTCTTCCTTGATTTTATTAGAATCCATTTTGGATTCCATTGATTTTATGATAAATAATTTCTTGAATATGAAGCTTATAAAATCCTTCTTTTTTCTTTTAAAGATTAAATAACACTTTTATAAAAAATCTTCAATGTTTTCTTTGAAAATAAATTTGAGCAACCCTTCTTATAACCTTGAAGTTCCAATTAAATAACCACTTTAATAATGTTTGAGTTACTTTACTTCTAATTACCTTGTACCTTCCTTTTATACTTCTTTCTTTTCACCTCAAATATCTCCTCTTTATATATATATATATATATATATATATATATATTTTAACTTAGAATTGACCCTTTTATAAAATTACCTTAACACAAATAAAATATTCTTTTTTAAACCTTTTAACTTTGTATTTTAATGAAAGTACTTTAATGTACTTTATACACTTCATATATATGCTCCAACTAATGTATTAATGTATATAATATTAATACAAAATGAGACGAACAAATTTCTCACACAAGAATTATCCAAAATACTTAACATAATAATCCATGTAGGAATAATGTATAAAATATGAATAGATAAGATGATATACAATTGAGAATGAGGGCTTATATACCCACGCAGGGATGCCCTTGACCAATGTTAATAGATGAATAGTGAATTTCCAAAGGCTATATTTCTTGTCAAAGACCCAGAAAATTAGAGAAACTCTGAATGGAGTGTGGTTGGCCAAAACTAAATCAGAGAAGCTCCAATTTTTTTTGTGTGTGGCTAAAATTCGATTCAGACAAAGTCTACAAAGAGACTGGCCACAAGCCAGAATCAGAAAAACGAAGCTATGATACCACTGTGATGAACCTACTGGTTCACTATGTAAACATCCAATATAAATATGACAGTACGCAATAATCCATTTAAGGATAGTAAATATATTTAATAATAATTATATAAGAATGAATAAGATTATATTACAATGAGGATGAATGATTCTATATATATACCCAGACAGGGGTTCTCTTTCATAAGAGACATGACCTTTCATATGTCATGTCTCTTTATAATTAATTATTAATCATTAGTTATTTATATTATTAATTATTACTTATTTATGTGTATTTTTATGTTCATAATAGTAAGAAAAGGATCGTCATCATCATCATCCAAAACAAAATAATAAATCAAAATTTGTAAGCTCATTCATTTTGACAATCAAAATAAAAATGTTTCAAACTAAGAAAAGGAGGATCATCATCATCAAAAGTAAAATAATAAATCAAAATTTCAAAGCTCAACGATTTCAACAATCATAATAAAAATGTTTTAAAATAAGAAAAGGATCATCATCTTTGTCGCATTGTCATCATCACCATCTCGTCATCGTTTCCCTATCGTCATCTCCATCATTGATCTTCATCTCGTCATATTCCCTGACACTGTCATCATCGACAATAGCCACTATCATCATCATCGTCATTTTCATCTTTGTCAAATGTTATTCATTATCACCACCACTATCATAATTGTTGAAACCATCGTCTTCGTCATCGACAGTGTCATCTTCGTCGTTGCCACCACCATCGTCGTCGAATGTTATTTGTATCTCTCCATCAATTCTACGTATAATGTTAACAGATGGTATGCAACATATATAATTTAATTTCGTGTCCTTGTCTTTTATTTTTTTCTATAATTTAATTTGTTCATGCTAATTGTTATTTGTGGTTTAATTTTTTTCTTATATTGGATAGGTTAAGCATCTACATGTAGATTAAACTCACTAAGATCCATCTAAACACAGGTTTAAGTATTTATAAGAACTGGACATAGGCACCAATACTCATTTTACAGTCAATAAAATACACTATTTCTCAACACATAGGCCCAATATGGTCAATTGATGATCCTCACACCACCTCAACAAAAACAAATTTGAACCTTCTAACACAAGGCCATTACTAGAATATTTTGGTACCATAACAAATTCCTAGTTGATAACTATTATGTTTCATTCCACAATAATATGGTCATAAGTGGTAAGAGATCTAATATGCTATATATAAATACTTGGAAGCAAGAAGTTATGTTATATGATACATTGCAACACTATTTTTTTAATGCGAGGCCTTCTTATTCCAGGGCCTCAAAACAAAACAATCAACATTTCCTACTGAAATAACTTCAAATTAGTTCATAGAATTTATTTCATGATTTTCTTTTACCAAGAATAAACAACAGTAACATAATAACAATGACATCATAATAACAACAACATCAACAACATAATAACAAAAGTATAATGATAACATACCAACTGGTAAAATACATACCTCGACCTGCAGGTTGGTTGATTCATCCCCTGGTTAACTTGTTCTTGAGATTTCCCAAACTTCTCAACTGAATACTAACCTCCTAGGCAACTAGGAACAACCTCTCTAGCTCCCTAGCTCCAAGAATCCTTGCGGTTTCCTCTCCCTTGAGCCCAAAGTTCCCAGCAACAACAGTGCCCTGTGAGAGTTCCCAAAACAAATTGTTCTTCTAATTTCCTCCTCTCTTTCAGAATTTCTTCCTCCATCTTATTCCCCAAATTTCCNCTCTCTCAAATACCCCTCATTAATTCCCCAACAACCTTATCCCCCCATTAAATCCCCAACAGACTTATCCCCCTATTAATTACTTCACCTACCTTTTAATAATAAAATAATAAAAACACTCATTTAATTTATTTTAATAATTAATTAAATTAAAATTAAAAACTATGATAAAAAAATTAATCAAATTGAGTTGTTACATACACCAACCCTTTAAGAAAATTCACCCCAAAGTTAGAGTAATTTACAATACAATGGTAATGGCACACGATTCATACATCCACATCAGATAAACAACAACATCAATTTAAAACACTTGTACATACTAGTGTACATGTGAAAAGCATGCATGTGTAGCTAGCACATACATGACTCACACATGTACTAATGACAATAATTATCACACCTAAAATAATTCTTGTATTTGTCCAATCCAATCAACAATACCATTCATTTCATAAAGTATAATAAACCATTTAAATTGTTCGCAAAATCCCGCAATTATAATAATTTAGCACAATCAACATTCACTTAAATAATTGTAGTTCATTCAAGCAATTATAAATATACATATATACATATTTTTCAAAAAGAGGAAATCAAGAGATTATTTTATAAAGAGAAACCCCACACACTCTCAACTACTTCTAGTAATCCTTCCTCCCTAACCTTCTTCCATATTCCATCCCTATCCTTCCTCTGTTGGACTATCTTAGAGTGTCAACTATATTTACCTAACTCTAGATAGAACCCATAAGTGGAAGTGTCAACTCTCTTGACCAACCTTCCTCAGCAGGAAACTGGAAGTCATCATCACACGTCTAGGGGAGTGTGAATTAACACCATCCTCCCATGACTCTAGTGTTCATAGGATAGATAGTGGGAAATGCCTCCACCCCTCCTAATAGAACCAGGGTCAACACCCTACCATGGACCATATAGTGGCACTATGTTGCTGGGAATTTTTTCATCATTTATTCATTTTTAGGTAGTCTCGCCACCTGAAAAAGCTTCACTTTTCCACATATCATAATAATGCATTTGAACCAATAAACTTTCACATAAAAAATTCATGCCATATTGTTCCCTGGTCGATGTTCACGGCATAAACCTTTTATCATCATTATTCTTTGGCTATTTCACAACCTATTAACCTAAAGATTAGTCTATAACAAAAACCCATACATATCCATGCATTATCATCATGTAAATTCATTTAATCATAATCTCAATTCGGTATCCACGTACCAACAACTTTCAATGTCAAAATTTTCAAATTAGAAATAGATTGCATAATATCCATCATAATTCAAATAACATTAAACATTCATATAATTGACATTCACATAGGTTCATATGTCTTAAAAGTTAAAGTGTATCATTAATAGTTTCACAGTGAATAGAAAATAAATATGGTTAGGCCTTAATTAATTCTAGTTGTCTAAGTCAAAAGGTGGCATTACATACACCCAACCTTCGAGAAAATATATTCCTGAGGTGGTCAAAAAGTGAGGGATGATTTCATCGTAAGGCCTCTGCATCCTCCCATGTAGCATATCCTAGGATATACTTGTACCACTGGACCTTAACTTGGTCTATCAGATGGTTCTTGAGTTGCTGGACCCTACGGTCCAATATGCATAACGGTTCGATCGTGAAGGTTCCTGTGTTTGATACCTATAATTCCTTTCAATTCTATTTATGATATTCATCTGCACCATAATGACGTAGAACATATACATGAAAAACATTATGAGTTTTACATAAGTGGGGTGGCAGTACGAGACGATAGGCAATGGATCCAATTCTCTCTTGGATTTTAAACAGTCCTATAAATCGAGGCAAAAACTTTGTCCCCCTCCCAAACCGAATGGTACTCTTATTAGGCCTGATATGAATAAAAACTTGATCTCCCACTTTGTAACTTCACTCAGTCCTATGTGCATCAACATAAATTTTATGTCTATACTATGCCTCCATTAGTCGTTGCCTAATCTGGATCACCTGTTCCTCCATCTGTTGAATCAATTCTCATCCAACTGGCACTCAGGCTTCTCACTTTTTCCAACTCAACAGTGTCCTGCATGGCCTTCCATACAGAGCTTCATAGGGTGGCATTCTAATGGAGCTATGGAAACTGTTATTGTAGGAGAACTCTACCAAAGGTAGGTACTTCTCCCAATGGGTTTGATTATCCATAACATACATCCTAAGAATGTATTCCATAACCCGATTAACTCTCTCAGTTTTCCCATCTGTTTCAGGATGATATGTTGTGCTTAAGTTCAACTGAGTTCCCAACGTTGCCTACAAACTTGTCCAAAACCTATATGTGAATCGGGAGTCCCTATATGAAATGATCTTCTTGGGTAACCCATGCAGACAGATGACTTCACATATAAACATGTGTGCCACATCAGTGACATCATAAGTGTCTCTGACCGGAATAAAATGAGCACTCTTGGTCAATTTATCAACTATCACTAGAATGGCATTGTGTCTGTGCGATGTGAGTGGAAATCCCACAACAAAATCCATATAAATGACTTCCCACTTAGACATAGGAACATCATGCAGTTGTAGGAGACCTGCTGGGTGGTGGTGGTCAGCCTTCACTTTTTGACACTCTAGGCACTTGGCGACGAAATGGACTACATCACGCTTCATGCCTACCCAAAATAAAATCTTCTTCATGTCAGCATACATTTTCTTCACACCCAAATGTGCACAATAAATTGCTCTATGGGATTCCTTGAGTATGATGCTTTGAATATCCCCACCTTCGGGGATGTACATCCTTCCCTGATATCTTAACAATCCATCTTCTTCAAGGATATATCCTTCATACATGGGTTCTAACTGCCTCCCACTGTGGAGGGTTGAAGTAACCTTTAAATACCAACTATCTCCAAGGAGTTGCCCGAACACTCACTCCCTCAGATTAACTTTTAAGGGTACCAAGGAGAATGTGGTTGCGGATGCCCTGAGTAGGACACCACATGTCTTCTCACAAGAGAAACCCCTAGCATCTCGTAAGAGAAATATCTCCAAGAACATCTAAGACATATCTCTCTTTTCTTGTCTTCACCTAGAGTTTCATCATAAGACCTAAAATCTTGATCCCTACAAGAGGTCTCCAAGACAAAACAAAGATAGAATAGAGAAAAATGATCACAAAGTTCTCTTCTCCCTTTATATGTATAATAGGTGAGGGAGACTAACATAAAAAATGAACTTATTTCCATACAAGTAACCAACAAGGAAACCCCACCTAGATCACTCTACAATACAAATATGTACAAGTGTCATACTACGGTTTATCCAACCCCCACGATGAAATTCCCTCCAGGCATGAATCGCTTAGGTCTCAATACCCCTCCTCTAGGATGGTGCACTCTCCAACACATTATTAGTCCAACAATCTTCTTCTACAATGGTAACCCAGTGTCCTCACACAACTCAAATTGTGTTCCACCTATCATGTGTTGAATACTCCTCTCATGTGTTCCAATGTGGTCATTAAGCTCCAATTCTCCTCATCAACATATGGTTCGAAGTACATAACCAACCTTCATGAATTATGCTCCTCAACCTAAGTGTCCTCAAGCCAAGTGTCCAATCTCCAAGGTCTATATCACATGGTCCTAAGCTCCTAGAGCTAAGTGCCCTCATCCAAGTGCCTAGTGCTTATCCTCCTAGATCGATACCTCATGTAATTGAGCAACCAACTTTCCATTGGGTGCAACCAATGGGTTGTTCATCATGTCAATTAGGATAACAACCTCCTAGGTACAAGGCATTATGCTATCACCCTAGCCAAGGTCAAGCATCCACCCACACTAAGCCATCCATATGTCCATGAAGCATCACCAATAGGATAGGAAATCTAACACTCTCCTAGCAAGGTGAAAACACTTTTGGAGTAAACCCAAAAGTTAACACTCTCTCTTTATGAGAAAAGTGTTTTCTATAACATATATCAATTACCTCTAAGAAGATGAAGAAACTATAAAAAAATTAAAATCCACATACACTCAAATTGCATGTTTTCTGGACTTCCATATTTAATGGTTTTAATTTCAATGTGATATGCTCTGCTAAGCACCAAAAATCAATATAATTCTTCTATATCATTGAAATAAAACTCACAAGAATTCATCTAAACACAAGTTTAAGTATGTAGTAGCTAATAAGCTTGTAATTGTATATGTTATTTTCCATAAATATGAATTGGACATAGGCACCAATACTATTTTTAAAGTTAATAAACTATGTTATTACTTCCACATAGGCTCAACATGATCAGTTGATGATCCTCACACCACTTCAACAAGCCTTTTTTTAACCTTTTAACATAGGGCCATTACTAGCAAATTTTATTTAGGTACCATAACAAATGCCTAAAAGAACTAATATACTATACATAAATACTTGGAAACCACAAGTTCTCTTCTATAATACATTATAACACTATTTAAGCAGTGATTCATTCTTTGATAATTTGTTATACAAATAATAGTGTTAAATCATATTTAAGCAGCTTGGAAGCCAAAAGTTCTCTTCTATAATATAATACAATATAACATTATAACAATATTTAAGCAGTGATTCATTTATACAAATATAAATACTAGTCTTTAAGGCAGGACCTTTCAATTTTATTTAAATCTTATTAAATTTTTTTGATACGATTTATATGATTTCAATTTTTTTTAGTTTACCTTACTTAATTATGTGAATTTTACATGAATGCTAAAGTATCTTATTGAATGATTAATTAATGATGATTATTGTAGTCTTTCTTATATAATTCACATGATTTCATTTTCTTTTGTTTAGTTTGACTTACTGACTTAATTATGTGAATTTCACATATAATTCACATGATTTCATTTTCTTTTGTTTAGTTTGACTTACTGACTTAATTATGTGAATTTCACATGAATGCTAAAGTATTTTATTCAATGATTAATTGATAATGATTGCTATGGTCTCAATATATTTTCATTGAATTCCTTTGATTTATGATTGAGATGATGATTTGTATTGCTTCATATCTTCATGATTGGTTGGGATGAACTTTATGGTTGATGATTTGTATTGCTTCATATCTTCATGATTGGTTGGGATGAACTTTATGGTCCTGCATTGTTCCAAGAATTATTGATGTGTCTTCTTATTGAACTTGCTTTGGTTATTGGATAAGTTGAAAGCTTTAATTGTGTCAATTTTATTTAATTGTTAAAATAAATTAGTGCATATGATTTGCTTTGATTATTGAATAAGTTGTATAAAGCTTTAATTGTATCAATTTTCATTAATTGCTAAAATAAATTAGTGCATGTGATTGGTTTTTTAAAATATTATATAAACAACCCTTGTTAACTTGTTCGATATTGCTTTTTTCATGAAATTGCAAGCATGATCTCTGGTGATTGATTATTTCCAATTGAATGGCGAGGAGTTATGGAAAAATAATGTAGATGAAATTTATGATGATATATGTACTCACTTTTAAAGCCCAGATTTTCCATCTGCTGGCTCCTCTGGTTCATGGGATTCAGAGATTTTCTAGTAACGGAGACCTCTTGGCCCGATCAAACCAACTCTATGTTTGGAGGCGTCTGCTTCCATTTCTGCGCAGAGGGTTCGTGGGCAATTACCGATTGTCAGGTTCGGTGTTTGGTATAAGAGAAGGAGGATGAGGATTTTATGTGTGCTGTCTTCTTGAATCACTCGAAGAAACACGAAGAAATCCAAATTTTGACGAACTGCAGTCATATCTTTCACAAAGGATGTTTAGATAAAGGGGATTATCACCGACAGAGTACTTGTAATTGAAAAAACGGAGTTTGAACATTGTACACAACAACTTGTTGTTCAGAAAATGCAACGGCTCCTATCTCATGGCCTCAGAGACACAATTCCGCTCCAACATCTCTTGAGACTGCAAGGAGCAATACTTTTTTCTTTCACTACAGACAATATGTTTAAGTCCTTCCTGCGGGTGATCGGTGGCTCTCAACAGCAGCGGAGGTAGCTCACGGTAGTTGGGCAGATCTCCCTCACAGACTCATCATTGGTGGACAGTCCAATGACGAACACGGGGAGCTTCACAACGCCGGGCGCTTCTGTGAGAAGGATCTGCAATTTGTAATCCTGAATGATCAACGAATGGTGATAAAGCAAGGAAAGAGGTTGTGGTGACAACTGGACTTAGCACAACGCAAAGGATGCAAAACCTGGCTGCCAACATTTGGGCACAAAAGGACTATTCAACTAAACCATATGTCTAATATATTCTTGGAATTCTTTTGTCAGAAAGGATTTTCTATAGTTTCTGGTTTCGTTGTGTAGTCGAGGCTATTCGGCTTTGTTATTTTAGCACTCTAAGAAGCGATGGATTTTTTTAAATGTGGATCTTGTGACACAATGTGTATGCCAATGATACTATCTACAATTTTTCAAAAGTTAAAAATATTGCATATTATCACTCATCATTTTAGCATGTGAAATTAATAGAAATTCTTATTTTATTATATCTGTTGATAGACATGGTATATATCTTTGAGTTAGGCTTGACTTTTTATTAATTTATGGATGACCATAAACTATACACCTCTTTATCCAAAGTTTTAAAAAATAATTATTTATTTTAAATTTTAAATCTCATTTATGTGATATCTTATTGGCCAAAAACTTTGAAGTCTTATTGTTGCCTTCACTTCCCTTAATGTAATTGTAATAAATATTTCTTGTTTTTTTATATATATTGTCAAAAGTTGGGGGCCCATCTTGTTAAATAAATAACCCTTTCTTTTTTGGCATGGATATGCATTTTTTTTTTTGGTTCTCATTTAATGGATATCTTTTTCCTAGGCACATTTAAATAAAATAAAAGAATATTTTGTAGGTAGGTTTCAAATAGATGACAATTGTATTTTTTCTTTCACAATTATTTGAGTGTTAAAGTTAAAATAAAATAATATAATATTTTGTACAATTCAAAGTTGATGGCATTTGTATTTTTTTTTTCACAATTTTTTTAAGGATTAAACTTAAATATAAGTTTTATTTTTATATTACAAATTTTGAGTGTTAACCTTAAATATAAGTTTGAGCTTTTTACAATTTATAATCTAAATGTTTTATGAAATTGGGTTTTTTTAAGATCATTCAAAATAATGTGAAGGGATATTGGTTATTATACCTGTAGCTTGTGGTGGTATATATTATTGGATATGCTATTGATCGTCTATTAGTTGGAGTTTGACCAAAATAGTTTTTAGCATTTTTAAAGGTATAACATTACAATTTGATTTTTTTAATTATTTTAAAACATTTTTCTAAATTGTGATTAGTTGTTCAAATGCATCTCTTATTGCAGCGGCTAGTAAAGATTTTCAACGGTTGTGGAAGGATATTCAACATCCTTTAATGAGATGACGCTTGCGTACCATATTCAACAAATGAATTTGTTATTCATCTCGACACATGCGTTGGATTCAATACAACTATTGTTTTATTTTATTATACGTGCATAGCGGCAGGTATACACTACCATGCTACTACCATTTTCCTCCATTTAACTACACTCTTTGTTGTTGGTTTTCTATTACCTCCCTCTCTTTCTTGATTCTTTATTGTTATTCTTTTATTTTATTTATGTAATAATGTGTTATATGCTCAATGAATTTATCATATAATTATAAAAGTTATTTATCATATAATTATAAAAGTTAGTTAAAATAGATAATAAAAAAATTGAAAATTCAATTTATTTTTTGTTATTTATTATAAAATTGTATCCAAATTTGAAACTTGGCACTTCACAAATAATTTTCATATGGAAATGATGAAAGCCACATTGGGCCAATTGGTAATTTTGTTTTTTGGCTTCACATAAGTAACTCATATCTCTTTTGATTGGATGTTAAGGACTTCTTCTACTAAAGAATTTTGTATGGAAGACATTTTAAATTAATTTATTTTTACATTTTCATTGTGGCTTTGATCATGTCATCTAGAATGTCATTAATGACATGAGGTTAAAATAAAAGTTTATCTTGTTTTTTAATTATTATACTTAATGAAGAAGTTATTTTATCTTATTTATTTTTCTTATTTTAATAATTTTATTTATACTAAAATTCTATAAAATCACAAGTAAGACACCTTTTATTCTCTTGTTGGAAGTTTGTCATCTTATTTAACAAATAATGTACTAATTTAAAATAATACACTTCCTAAAACAAATCCAAAGCAATACACTTCCCTTTATTCAGCCTAAGAGGAACATGATCATACTTAGTTGATATTTTACATGGTAGATAGAAACAAAGTATCTCCCCAAAATAAATCGAAAGAAAGGCGCATTCTTCAAACTTTAATAAATCCAAAGAAATACACTTTCTTTCAATCTTATAGTAGAAACAATCTTATAGAAACAAAATCATATTTAGTTGATATGTTATTTAGTCAATACAAATAGAGTGGTTCTTAATTTTTTTTTTCTTATTTGATTTTAACTAATTTGAATACTTACAATGTTTTCAGTCTCATTTTTGTAAATGGAGTTTAATCAAATTTAATGTGATACACTGTTTTTTATTCAACATAAATAAAATTGTATGATTTGTGCAAGTCAATGATGGTCTCTCATGACAGGTTACTGGCAATGTAAACATGGAAAAACAATAATATGTTAACTTAGAATGATTATTCAAGGTACTTTTACAATGAATTTGAATACAGTTTAAGAAGATGAAATGTAGGAAATTAAATTAGTTTTCCGAATATACAACTTTTATTCATAGATGTTGTGAATAACTATTTCAAATTTGATTTTTTTTTAGAGTGGTATGCTATTTTCCAGCAAAATACAAGGTATATGTTTTTGTTCGTGCAGGTGTTGAGTACTTTAACAATGGAATTTCGTTCCAAAAAATTGTATACTTGTAGAGAACCTTTTTTTTCGAGTGCGGTGTATTTTTTGGAAATTTATAATATTAATTTTATACATTTTTTAAATTATCAAAGTTAATATATGCTTGAAATTACAACGCCTTTTGTTCGTGCAAGCTAAGAGGGTCTTAGCAAGATCAAAATAATTTCTTTTATTTTAGATCATAGATATCGGTCTCTTCTAGTGTGACAAATAACCCATTTAAGAAATGGTTAAGCCAACAAAAAGTTATAGAAAAAATAAGAGAAGTATGTATTCTAAGATTTTGATATATGCAAAGACAAAAATAGATTAAAATAGTAAAACATATTAATTTAAAAAAAAAAAACTGTATATTTGGAATCTGCATAACCAACTCTATCCATGTCTATAGTTTCATAGTTAGAGTATATAAATATAGTGTCAAAGTTAGAGATATCGAGAGGTGTTCACAAAAATGGAGGTTTTTATCATTTTGTAGACCAAACCACTATGTTTTTCATTTCAAACTTAAATCTGAGGAAACCAAGTCAGCATACACATTGTCAATCCCGTCCAAAAAAAATTGAATTCAAAATTATGTGCACGCCCTCACATGCTCTATCACACTCTCACATGCTCTATCTCTCCACCTCCCTCCCACTATCTCTTCTTTATCTCTTCTACATCTGCCCCTATCTCCTAAATTTAATTCTCTCTCTACCCCCTCTCTGTTTTCCTCCCTCTTCCTCTCACACTCTCACACATTGTCTCTACTTCCCTTCTATGCCTTTCTCCCTTTACCTCCCACACTCTTTCTATCCCCACTCTATGTATTCCTCTCTCTCTCTCCCACAGTCTAACACACTCACTCTCTACCTCCCCTCTTTGTCTTACTCTCTCTCCCTCTCACACTCTCACACACTAGCAAGTTCGGTACATTGCAAGGAAAGGCATGGTAATGTATGATATGGTCTTGACCTAGACATGGAAAGGCATGTCAATACCTAGACCTAGACTTAGACCTAGACTTAGACCATGAATTAGACCTATAAATTTCCTTGTGATGCCTCACATCCTCAAACCCAGTGCCTCTTTATCTCCTCCCTCTTCGACTCTCTCCCTCTCTCTTTCTCTCTCTCTCTCTCTCTCTCTCTCTCTCTCTCCTCCCTTTCTCGCCCTCCCTCTCTCTCCCCCTCTTTCCCTCCCTCCCTCTCTCTCTATGTCTCTCTCCCCCTCTCTCTATGTCTCTCTCCC